>VKKV01000202.1:0-29397 GCA_008080845.1 Phytophthora kernoviae
CAATGGGACCTCATGCAAGCGCACCGATGCGTTAAGACCGCCTCCTTTGCTCGGTCACGCCTAGATCTCTTCGGTCGCGATGAGCGATGGTGTTTCCTTGAGGAATTTGAGCCTGTGGCAAACAACCAGACTGCCTCACGGAACGGATTCACAATCTCTCAACGCTCACTCCGACAGGATGTATTACCCCGAACAGTACGTCCACCCATCGAACTTGTGCGGCGTAGACGTGGTTCAGGATTCACACGCTCAAGAAGCGTATTCACCAGTTAGTCGGTCTGTCACTAGGCTATTCAGTTGAAGTCATCGCTGGACGCCAACCAGCTGCAGTGGGTATCGTGTTCTACAGCTGCTCATCCGACGAAGTAGGTCAGGATGCTAGGGTTGTTCAACGGCGAATGATGTTGCTGGCGCGTGGTGTCCTGAAGTTGCCTGGTATAATGCGTCGTCATCGGATGGGTGCACAGGTTCCTGCTGATCACTGGTCAATTAGTAGATTGACAAACTACCAGTCCCAGGGCTCCCAGCGATGTGTGAACTGCTCACGGAGACTCCACAGAGTATTGATGGCCAAGAAGGCACGGTGCTTCTTGTGTGCACATTTCGTATGCTCGCGTTGCTGGATCCGACAGCCTCTGGAAGCTGCCAACGGCCGTGGCATCTCCGTGCTTGTTTGTCCTCATTGTCAGCGTAGCGTCCAAAACTGCAACTACGTCCACCTTGTGGCGTCTTCCTTGTCGAGTCGTGTGAGCGCGAGCAGCACCATAAGTCGTACTTCGATGCATAGTAGAGGTGCTGCTGGAGAAGCATTCTTTCGCACCGCGGAAGTGCTTCCGGACGATGACGATGCTCCCGAACCAGGCCACGCAGTGGTGTCATACTTTGAAGAAGTACTTGGTGGAAAACAATGCTCTTCCAAGTTGGACTCGTACGATGACGCGAAAACAAGATTCCAAGCAGCGACCGACGTACTGAAGCAGCTTAGTCGTGTGCTTAACAAAGGTGCCAATCAAATCATCACATACAGCCAAAACGATAGCATGACTACATCGTTTCAAGATCATGAGGCTGTGTCATCGCTGAAAACACTACAGAATAAGTTCACAAGAGAAGTGTTGCCTTTGGAGGCTTGTGTGCTCTCCAACGCCGTAACACGGGCATACCCCATCGATACATCAGGTGGACTTAGTCCCGTAGACGTCAGATCTGGCCCTATTCCTCCCAATGAAGCACAGCGGATTCAATCCATCACGCAAAATAAGCTCTTGACTGCAAAGGGGTCCCATGAGCTCACCATTATTTGTGAGCTAGCCACGCGAGTTGGGCTGCATGGTCTCTATGGTGACGATTGTCGGAAGCGCATTCCAGTATGTTTTAGCCACCGACTCTGCAGCTTTTCAAAACGCTGAGCTGCCGCGAGAGCATACTCTCTGTCAGCATCTTCTCATGGGGGACAGACCGTTGTTGGTGCAGCATCCAGAAGCCGATGTCCGCTTCAGCAACTTGGACCTGATCGTGCGCAACGGCATCCAGTTCTATTGCGGCTTCCCCATCTTCAGTCAGGATGGTCTCTCGGTGGTCGGGTCGCTATGTTGCCTTGGTGTTCGACCGCGAGTTAACGCAGTCTCAATACTCGACGCTTTTTCACCTTACACGCACAGCGTCGAGCATTATCCAGACCAAAAGCAACGAAGCTTATAGTCTGCAACAAAGGCCTCGAAGGCGGAGACAACAGTTCCAAGTGTGGATAGGACGCTGATGCTTGTCAAACACTACTAGACGATAGATACAGTTTTGACGAAGTTGAAGTGACTTCAATTTTGAATAATATTTGACAGGTCATTGTATTATACATCATCTTCATATACAAACATTAAGAGTATAATTCTACTCAATTACAGATAGAGTATATTCATTTTATTATACAGGTAAATAGACATTTCATTAATCACTCCCTATAGCTTTACGTCCTGTATAATTAGATTCCCGGTCTTATCAGATTGGTTTGCTAGAACTTTTGGAATTGTTATTGTGTTTTAAAAGTCTTTATAATTAGATAAACTGTTGTTTTTATTATTTCATTCAATTGTTTATGGCTCCCCTTCGTCAACACAACAACAACCCTCTTTGGGCTCACAATTCGTTTCGCGTCCGCTCGTCATCATGGCTACTCGCCCCGCGTGAACTCCTCGCCCGTGCGCTGCATATGCCAGTGCACCTGCGCCAACTTGAGGGCACATTCAAAATGATCGTGGACAAAACTTGTCCTACTTGGCACTGTTCCCACCGGTGGACACCCCTTTACGGGCAGTGGTACTGTACCTCCACGGGATCGGAGACCACAGTCGTCGGTACTTCCATCTCTACGAACGGCTCTGCAATGCCGGCTTCGAGTATTGGCCTACGACCTTTGAGCCACGGGGCCAGCGACTCCGACGAACACGGACTGCGTGCACACAGTGCACGGTTCCACTACTTTGTGGATGACACCAACGAGTTCATCAAGATGGCCAAGTCGCAGCTGTACCCTCAGCTGCAAGTGCTGCCACCGAACCAACCGCCTATGGTCTTGTCCGGTATGTCGTACGGCACGTTGGTGAGCTTGCACACGGTGTTAAGTGGCAAACATGAGTTTGCAGCGGTGGTACTTGTTGCCCCAGCACTGTTGGTCGAGATGACCAAGACGTTGAGGGTGCAAGCAGTGTTTGCCCGACCGTTAAGCAAGTTCATACCCAAGGCACGTATTGTGCCGGGGGTGAACGGAGACTACTTGTGTCGGGATCAAGACTACGTGGACGACTTTACGGCGGACCCGTTGACGATCACGGCTCCGGTCACGGCGCGAATGGGGGCTGAAACGCTCAAGGCGATGAGAGCGTTGGAAGCGGACGAGCGGGTGGAACAAGCGGACAGCGCGTTGTGCAAGCTGCCTATGCTCATGCTCATGGGATCACAGGATAAGGTCACGAGTCTGGAACTCGCACAGGTGTTCTTCGAGCGCCTTGCTGCGAGTGATAAAGAGTTTAAGGTCTTCGATGGATACTTCCACTCACTGTTCGATGACCCGGAACGTGAGGCTGTGTTTGAACACCTGGACAAGTGGTTGCAGACGAGATTCCCAGCTATTGCCAAGGTCGACACGGTTGACGAGGTTAACGAAACTGCTGAGACCAACACAGAGGTTGCTGAAGCAGTGCCCGCGACAGAAGAGATGAAGGCGCAGGTTGTGGAGAGTGTTTCCACGACGCCAGCAGTAGAAGTGGAAACAGAGTCTGCCGAATCTATCAGCACGCCCGCAAAGGAGGAGCCGAAGACTGAGACTGTCAATGACAACACGACTGTGACAGAGGAACCGAAGACTGAGGCTGTCGATGACAGCTCAACATCAAAGGAGGAACTGAAGACTGAGATTGCTGTTGAAAGTGCTGGTGTCCCAGTGACGGAGGAGGTGAAAGCGCAGGTTGTGGAGAGTATTTCCACGACGCCAGCAGTAGAAGTGGAAACAGAGTCTGCCGAATCTATCAGCACGCCCGCAAAGGAGGAGCCGAAGACTGAGACTGTCAATGACAACACGACTGTGACAGAGGAACCGAAGACTGAGGCTGTCGATGACAGCTCAACATCAAAGGAGGAACTGAAGACTGAGATTGCTGTTGAAAGTGCTGGTGTCCCAGTGACGGAGGAGGTGAAAGCGCAGGTTGTGGAGAGTATTTCCACGACGCCAGCAGTAGAAGTGGAAACAGAGTCTGCCGAATCTATCAGCACGCCCGCAAAGGAGGAGCCGAAGACTGAGACTGTCAATGACAACACGACTGTGACAGAGGAACCGAAGACTGAGGCTGTCGATGACAGCTCAACATCAAAGGAGGAACTGAAGACTGAGATTGCTGTTGAAAGTGCTGGTGTCCCAGTGACGGAGGAGGTGAAAGCGCAGGTTGTGGAGAGTATTTCCACGACGCCAGCAGTAGAAGTGGAAACAGAGTCTGCCGAATCTATCAGCACGCCCGCAAAGGAGGAGCCGAAGACTGAGACTGTCAATGACAACACGACTGTGACAGAGGAACCGAAGACTGAGGCTGTCGATGACAGCTCAACATCAAAGGAGGAACTGAAGACTGAGATTGCTGTTGAAAGTGCTGGTGTCCCAGTGACGGAGGAAGTGAAAAGTGCAGCCTCCGACGACAGCACCTTTCCTGTACCAGTAAAGGAAGAGTCGAAGGTTGAGGCTGCGGAAAGTAACGAGGAGAAGCCAGCGACTCCAGCGGAGACTGCAGGAAAGAGCATCACTGTGTCAACCAAGGGGAGACTCAAGCCTAGAGTAACATTGACCTGCGGAGCGTATAGCATCTTGGTAACAGAGAGAATGGAGACTTGATTCACACATGGTGGCGTTATTGTAAAACAATTCAGATGTATGGGCATTGCACAGCAGTAAGTTGCTATGAGCCCGTAATATGATAAGCTTTACCATCAGACAAGGAGCATTGATCGGCGTGAAAATACAGAGTTTATTGGCAAAATAGGGAGACAAACGCCCGACTCAGCAAGGCATCTCTAACTTATGCGGCAGGAGTTACCTCCTTCTTCTCCGTCTCCTCAACCTTGAGCTCCTCCGTCTTGACGGGCTCCTCAGCCTTGGGCTCCTCCTCCTTAGCAGGCTCCTCAACCTTGGGCTCCTCAACCTTGGCGGATTCCTCGACAGTGGACTCCTCAACCTTAGCAGGTTCCTCAACCTTGGGCTCCTCGGTCTTAGCGGGCTCCTCAGTCTTAGCGGGCTCTTCGGTCTTAGCAGGCTCCTCAGTCTTGGCGGGCTCCTCAGTCTTTGGCTCCTCAGTCTTGGGCTCCTCGGTCTTAGCAGGTTCCTCGGTAGCAACCTCGGCGGGCTTTTCCTCCTCGGCAGGCTTGTCATCAGCGGCCTTCTCTTCGTCAGCAGCCTTCTCCTCGGTGGCCGGAGTCTCCTCCGTGGTCTTGGTCTCCACAGCTTCAACAGGCGTGGTCTCAGCAGGAGCGGCCTCAGCCGGGTCCTTCGCAGTGGTGGATTGAGCGCAGCCCATAGTTATTTAGTTTAAAAAGCTAGCTGGTAGCTTGGTGGTGGTACGGCTTGTGTCTGAGCGTGCAGATTTAGGAATGACCTAGCTATGGTGCGGAATTGCCGCCGCGGGAAGCGTAAAGTCGAGAGGGGGACAAACGCCCGTCTGTGCTTTGACCTGCGTCTTCCCTCCGCCGACTCATCCCCGCATTGTTCTTGCGCGCATCATCCACTCGCGGCATGTGCCTGACGAGAGAAGCAACAGGTCGTGTCGTCGAGGCGAGCAACGGTGGGGTTTACAGCTGTGCACACGCGTTTCAACGGGTCGACTATGTCGCTTTTCGGTCGACCCCACGCTGCTTCTGAAGTGTAGGTGTCGGATTGATGAAAGCGTCGAGTTTCTGCTCCCGAGTCGTGCCTCCTTGGTGCGGCATTGACTGGTTGTTAGTCACCGATATGTGCAGTGGCTCGTTGTTAACTCAGTGCGGCACTGGCTGCATGCACGCACGAGGTGGCGCGAGTTCCGCCTCTCGTGATGTTTTGTCAATCGCCGTCGGCGATTGACGCCCGACGTCTGTTTGGACCGATATGGTAGACCTTCGCAATGTTGCAGTGCAATGTTGTCATGACTCGTGTAGAGCCTCTATAATAGAGAGTACATCATGTCAATTCAGGCGGGAGGGTTAGCAAGGTGAAGGCATTGCGTTGGATTGAAGAGCCAATCGAGGGGCGGCGCGTGCATGCCCGTCACATGCGATCTCGCCGACACCGCCGTGCAAAGCGACGACGAGCGTTTGTCGCGCGACCAGAGCCCCACGCGAGAACAGCCGGACTGGCGAGAGGCAGGCGTTTGGGGCGCACTACGGGGCAATGCTCACTTCGGCGTCTACACAAGTTGTGTAACACAACTGTGGTGATCGCCGACGGCGGGCACGACGGTGTTTCATAAGCAAAAATGTCGGTGGTGGCAAAGGGATCACGTCGGACACGCCGATTTTCGGCGGCTGCTGCTATCCTGAGATATGGTCTGTAGAATGTGTCCGTGTTTGAAGCTCGAGTGAAGCTATTTCTTTGACAGGTAAGTCTCGACGTCAATGATGGGGAGAAGCTCTGGAACGCCGCACAGCCGCTCCCATAATCGATAGAGTTGAAGCTAAGGATCGGATGCAGTGCAGCCAGCTGGTGGGCTTCAACGTGTGTTCATCATGCAAAAGGATACATGCTGTGTGTGTGTTGCAGCACTGCAAACGAATGGAGAAAGAGCTGTACCTGTGGTTTGACTTGAACGCCACTACGGTCCCACGTAGAATGTAAGCATTACTGTTGGAGAGGCACGATGCGTCTGTGGACAGCTCCACCTGCTCCTTTCGAGCAGTGCTGAAACACTTTATGGAGCCCAAAGTATGAATAATTATCTTCATTTTTTTCCTCGCGCCTTAATAAATTAGTTGCGGTGCTCTTCAACGCCTTTCAGGGCGAGTTTCTGTTCCTGCTGCAATTGGTGACCTTTTGAAGCAAGAAGTACTTGGCAGTGCTGGCGAGGCGTTTGATCGTTGCGTATTGTGTTCGTGTAATCTCGGTGCGCGGCTTCGTGTCGATACAGCACAGCGTGCCAATTGCAACGTCTTCACCACCAGCAACGGGCACATGGAGTGAAAAACCCACGTAGAACCGAATGGGAACACCCGACGTAGGTCCTTGCTTATGAAAGCGCACATCGGCTTCATGGTGGGCGACCATGAAAGGGTGAGGAGACATTATAGTGTGCTGACACGTAGTATGCTCTCGTGGTACAGCTGCATGCAAGAAGCCTGGATGAGTTGCGGCGATAATGTGCTCAGTCTTCGAGGCCATCAGTGTTACAAACGCGTCTCCACAACCAAGTGTCTTCACGACAAGATGACAAATTAACTCTAGGTCGTGAACGTTCGGTGCGTTGCGCTCTAGCTCGGCAATATCTTCAGCAGGAGTTTCTGGCGCGATGCGGTTAGCAAGAAGCATCAAGCCCTTACTTTCTAGGGCTTCGATTCGAGCGACCTCATTGTTAGGTATCGGGGAGCGGGGAACATCAGAAGTTGGATCGTCAGGTAAATCCAACTGATAATCCCGCTGGCTAGCATTTCCCAGTGGACATGCTTCTAAGGCCGGTAGTGTTTTTCATCGCTCAGCATCTCCGCAACCTTCGTTAACGTCGCAGTGTCATTCATGACCCCAAAACGAGGTTCTGAGAGATTCGATTCGTTATTGTTTTCATCGTCGTCATCACCATTGGTATCGTCGTCATCACCATTGGTATCATCGTCATCATCTTCATCATCGGTATCATCGTCCTCACCCCCGTCGCCTTCCTCTTCTAGTCGAAGGAGCGTTCGAATCACTCGAACCACTGCACCATGCTCGGGACTGCCTGCCGTTGCACTTAACAGTGAAGTCGACAAAAAATCAATTAGCAGAGAGACCGTCGTGGCACCACTGGAATCGGCAATAACACGAGCTGGACCGCGGTGCTTTTCGCGTTCGGCAGCTGTACCAGCAAATACCTCTGCGTATTCACAAGCTTGGACGTTAGCGTGGCAACGCGTGCAGACGATAATTGCAGCCACGCGGCCTGCTGCGCTCTCCATATGCTCGCCTTTCCAGCAGTCAATACAGACGAGGTATCCGCAAAGATAACACCGCCTCGTATCCATCTTAAGAGGAACGAAGCTTCGCTTTGTTATGGCCGAGGCTGCCATCGCTAGAGTCATCTTTACTGGAGCCAAACTGTGCGTGCAGCACGGGCAGCGTGAATTCGGAGCGTGACAGGCTTTCTCGTCTATGGGTACCTGAACACCGAAGCGGCGGCGACGGATAACCTCAGGCAATTTTGTTATGGCGTGAGCAAGAGAAAGCAGTCTGCGGACTTGCGCTTTAGTGTCTCCATAATTGTTAGATTTGGAGCGTGAGCTCATACTTGAGCCTGAGCTTGAGCTTGTACTTTGTCGCAGGCTGCCGCTGCGGCTCGAAGTGCCGCCACTGCGTCTAGAATTTCTACTACAACTGACACGAGAGTCTTCCGTTGGATCCTCAGGGTCTTCAAACCACGCATGAAATACCACTCGCAGTCCTTTTGGTTCGGGATTTTTCGACAAGGTACGAGGAGTTCAATCCGTGAAGCTGGTCAACACGAGCGTTTCCCCGTTAATGCGACCGGGCGTAGGCTCGCACGGAGGTAACGCACGCTTTGACATGGTAAAGCCATCCCGTTCTTTCTTACGTTGGAAGTAGTCGGAATAGCACCATTGCTCGTTGTGCGCAAAGAGTGTTGTGCGTGCAAAGCTCTTGGTCTTGACTGCGAGTTGCTCACCAGAATCAACGATCGGAGTTTGATCTTGCTTCGACGCTGGGGCCTCAGGGCAAGGCACTTCACGCTCAAATGACCCGAAGATGAAGCCCTTGGCATATAATCCCTCCATCACAGTGTTGTGCTCAGATTCGGAGCTTGATCGGAGAATACTCACCACCTCCTCAAGACTGGCTTTGAGGCGACCTGCGCACATGACCTCGACTCGAGGCGGTCGTTTGTCGTTGTTGCTCCGAGGGATTTCACGCCGAAAGACAGCGAACTTACCAGCCGATTCAACACGTTTCCAAGGCCCATTCGGTCCACTAAACTCTGGTCCAGCGGCCAATGCAGCAAAATCCTCGGATGCATGTCCGGCTCGAGCTCGTTCCAGCATTTCGGCATCCGAAGATGGCACGAAGGATCTCATGATTTCGCGTTGGAAATCATCCTCACTCTGTTCCGTTGATATTGATGGGGACGACGACACTTCGTCGGCTTGGCTGTTTTGGCCTGTCCAACCCATTCGACCAGCCTCTTCCAGCATGTTACGCATCCTTAATACATTCATGACAGTGTTGGACGAGTTAGGAGGTTGCAGTGTTACGCCGTTCTTTTCGACTGCTGAGGTTGTTGCATCCCTTGACGTAGCAATACTAAAAAACGCACACTGATGTGACCGGTATCGCGCTGGGTCTATCTATGGAAGAGTTTTGGGGTCAGAGAAAAGTCAAGCTGAGTTGCTGCTGTGGTGCTCCCTATTCTGACCGGGCTGGCGGGTGGGAAGTGGCGGAAATGGACGGTTGCCAAGAAATGATTCTGGGCGAGCCCGCGAAAATCCGGTGCCAGACTTTGGCTTTAGAAGAAGTCATCGTGGTATCGTGGTTGTCAACGGATATCTGTGTGTGGGTTCAGGCGCAGGACTGGACACACTAACGTGCTAACTCGGTCAGACTATTCACTCACCATTTGGTGTCTAGCCACATACTTTGCAGTAGCAGCTAAGGATGACGACTTCCCCACGTACACCACAGCCTTGGAATGCTATCACTAGCTAATGCAACGCGATCCGTCAACATTCGTCACAGTATTGTTTGGCATGGTTAACTCGACACACCACTAAACTTGATCTACATTTACAATGGTTGGTAAGAGTTTCGGTCCAGTGTGCTCCTTGCACAGCTCTAATTTTGATACACCACTTTAATTGTAGCGTCGGGCCGTAGCGCAAACGAATCACAGATGTGGTGAAGTATTAACGACGATACCAGGATATTAAAGTAAATGAAAGCTTGTTGGTGTTCAATTGTCTATATTGAACCATATACTCCTCTTTCTAATTGCTATCTTACAGACGTGCTCAGTCCGAAGCAAAAGAGGAAGTGAGGAGCTCATCCTCGCTTCGTTCCCTCATCGCACCAATAATTGCATTGGTCAGAGAGGAGCCAGGAGCCAAGGGCCAACAGGGATTGACCCCTCAGCCAGCCATGTGGTCAGAGCACCGTATAATACTCAGACACTTTATTCGTTTAACTAAAGCCCATACTTTTCATTTCAGTCTTTTGTCGCAAACTTTCTGCTACTTGTCAGCTGAAAGGTTGGATTCGGTAGCACTTAGACATAGGAAGTCTTGTTTTGTTTAGTTACAGTACCCGAGATCTCCCCAAGGTCACTAATGGGGTACCCACATCTGCTTGGCCAGAGCAGTTGATGATTTTTATTCATTCTATTAGATTTCGGAATGAGCGCAGTCGCTCATTCACTACTTTCGATCATACTCTATCTATGTATGCATTCCTACGGACACCCTACTGATCTTCTTAACGTATTTTGCCGCTGTACTTGTTGCCAAATGTCCTTTGGCTTCACTGGTTCTCCAGTTGCACGAGATCCTGTCACCCCGATACCTGGTGGCTGCTCAATACCATCGAGGTTCCTTTGAAACTCTTAGTTACTTCACTCAGTCTTCGTACACGAGACTCCAAGAGATTCTCGTGACATGCCGTTCTCTAAGAAGAGACCTTCCTCTTTTCTTGCGTTCATGGAAGCGATTGATCAAGTCGCCTACATATTTGTTTTGGCCGGTTGCCAGCGTTGGCCTCCCAGATGATGTGCATTTTAGGTCGTACCTCAGATCTGGAGTCTCAGCTGTGAGATCCTAGCTATTCGTGCTTGCTACTAAGGGCCCAAGTGGAGCTGAGCAAGCTTTAGTGCAGCCAAGGGTGCGATGGACAGGAAGGCTTTGAAGAGGAGCCCTGTAGAAGGCGTTGACGGAAAGCAAGTAGCACTTTCATTTATCAATCAATATCTCACTTTGCAATTTACCTCATTGGCCTCGAGGCCCTGGTCGCGAACACCGGGGACACAGATCAATATTTCAAGTTTGCAAGCGGTTCCCATGTGAGTCGGGCTTGTCCGATCCACTTGACCTTGTGCATGGCCTTCCCACGCACTCGTTTGTAATCGACAATATCCTCCACTAACTCGCCCTCAGTGTTGTCAGGTAGCAGTACCTTGAAAGGCTTCTGCTCCCTAGCACCTCCAGGTGTGTACGGTTTCACATAGCCAGTGTGGAAGACTGGGCGGAATTTGACTCCTTTCGGAGGGCGAAGTTCATAGTAGTCATGGCTGGGTTGGTTGGTAACGCGGTATGGGCCGATCCAACGAGCTCCCAGTTTCCGTTTGGCTGTCCCTGCATGGTAGTTTGCAAGGTACCCAATAGATAACAACACTTCCTCCCCGATGGCAAAAAATTGCACCAATCGGTTCGTGTTGTAGTAATCACTCATACGCTCTGACGCTTGTTGTAGTTCGCGTCGGACAGTAGCCAACGATCAGCCTGAAGTTCAAGAAGCATCTTCCCTAGAGCACGGCGTTGTCGTTCAGCTCCTGTTGCACTAGGCGGACTCAAAGAGTCGCAGGTATTGAGGGTAGATAGCCCAGATCGGCTTCAAAAGGAGCCATCAAAATAGACTTCTGGTATCATGAATTGTAGACAAATTCTGCTAGCAAGAGGTAGGAGTCCAAATCAGTCGATGCTTCATTCGAAAACGGCGCAAGTAACTTTCAATGGTCTGATATAAGCGTGTTGTTAAGCCGTTCGCCTGGTGTCGAAATACGGACGTCAGCTTTTGATATGCACCCAGCATCCCGCACAAGGTCGTCCAAACAGTAGCATTTATCTTAGGGTCTCGATCGGATAGGATTTCCACCGGAATGCTATGCAAAATAAATATGTGGTCGCGCTACAGCTCGGCGACGTCACGAGCCGTTGTTATACCTTGGCACGCCTTGAAATGTGCACGCTTTGTCAATTGGTCCACTGCTACAAGCACCGAGTCCCTTTGTGAATCAGTCTTTGGCACAGACAAGATAAAGTCCATCGCCGCATGGACCATGACACATCAACCGTGGGGATTGGCTTGCTTTGCAATAAACTGGGCGGCTTTGTATTCCGAGCTTTAGTCCTTTGGCACATTTCACAGGGTTTCACATAAGTCCGAACACTTCCCATGATGTGGTGCCAGTAATAGTGAGTCCCAATGAGACGGGTCGTCCGCTCAATACCAGGGTGCCCATAGGGCTCAACGTCATGAAATTCATAGAGTTCCGCGTGTATTATCTCGTCAATTGATGGTATCACAAGTTGAGGTGCTGTATCACTAGGCTCCGTGTAGATCAGTTGATCACAATCCAGTTTATAACTCGTAAGATGCTTGATAAATTGCGATTCGTCTGCTGTCTTGCCCTGCAGCGTTTCAATGATCGCGTGTGTGATCAAATCATCTTTACAGCGAGAAATAGCTTTAGCAATAATTGCATGTAGTCCATTACACATATGAAATTGAATGGCATTCACTGTCACTAGTTGCTCAAGGAAACCACTCTCACAAAAATTAGCGCAGCACGAAATGCCATCAGCAACTGTATTGGCTACTCTTGGTGTATACTTAAAGGTAACTTGATATTTACTCAGTTCATCATACCAACAGGTTATTCGGCGCGAGATACCCTTCTGAGCAAAGACACTCTCGAGTGACTTGTAGCCCGTCCCCATAATGAACGGTATGTCGAGCAAGTAAACTCGCCACACACGAAGTCCAAATAAGATAGCCAACAACTATTTTTCTCTGATCGAATAATTCTTCTCGGCACCCTTGTATTTACGACCTTGAAATGCTATAGGTCGCTCAACTTCTTGTTCGTCGTGAGTCTCCAGTTGAAAAATCATGCCACCAATAGTAGAATCATTCGTATCCATCCGCAGATAGAATGGTTTATTGAAGTCGGCAATAGCAAGCATTGGTGTAACCGAAATGCGCTATTTTAGCTTCTCGAAGCGCTGCACGAACTGAAACAGGGTTGTCCACCCTGTTTCACCGACGGCAAAATCATTGTATGGGACTTTATGAGGGCTCATATTTCTAAGAAAGTTATAGAGAAATATCCTAGTCGGGCCATCGCGTTATGTGTAATCCCCGGTGGTTTGACCCCTATCTCCAGGCTGGGGACACTGGGATCTTTAAGCGCTTCAAGAGCCTTCTCTGTGCTAGAATCGACGAATGGAAGAATTCCGATATGGTGGGGTACACGAGAGGTGGCCATCCAGGCCTTACAACGGGGCTTTAGTGTTTGATTGGGTCATGGAAACGTTGGAAAGAGACACCGCAGCTTACTGTCAACAATTCAATTGCTGCGACCGGCTTTTACACGGGTCTGGCTGAATGGTTCATTTGGAAGCACGATGTTTATGGCAGACAATTTCAACAGCGTTAGGCGTAGCAGCAAGTGGACGATACAGTGGTAGGTGATAATGCCGTCGACGAGTTCAACAACGCCCTTGGCGACATTGAACTTGTCGATGAGTAAGTCAACTAATAAATAGATGCCTGTGACGGGGCCACACAGCACCTTGCACAAAGGAAGTGCGTGGTGTTTACAAACTTCTGGTGAATGACAGTTCACTTGATTCCCGGTCTTAAGGGAATCGGTTACAGATTAAGTAGCAAAACTAAGACTGCATTTATTTACGGTTAGTTTGGCATGCAATAGAAACCTCCAGTTAACTATACTAAATCTAAATCAATGTAGAATGGTTGATTCTAGAGGCCAGTGATGTGTGGCACACCAGTTTGTGTGCACACATCATGGGTACATGTTGTATGGCCTTTAATCAGGACCCATTGGTCCGAAAGAGTGGCGCGTGTCACTCTTCATGTAACTGGCATTTACCCCGTTACAAATCCCTCTGCTTAAGCGTGATTGCTTTCGAGGGGGCACTGTTCAGTGTAACCCGTTAGGGAAATCTCTGTGACGGCAAAAAACTTTTAGAATCCTGTGAAAAACCCTTAGCAATTGGGAAACCACACTGTCATGTGCCTCATGAAAAAGTGAAGCTGCTATTTGAACTTAGCACATCTATTGCCATTCTTAGGCAGCAACATGTAGTGTATCCAGTGAGGGCAAACCTATCTTGCGCTGCGGTTCATTAAATGTGTGATTATCTAGCGCCTTAGTAAAAATATCTGCCACCATGACCTGTGGTGCAATATGAGACCAAGTTTCAACAGAAGTATTAGTATCAAGGTTTTGAAAGCGCAGCTCCATGCTATTATAGGATGTTTTAGTTTTTGATATTATAGTATTGTATCCTTTTCTATTTATGGATTTAGATTATTTCAAATGTTGTCCTAGAACTCGACCACCGGACAGAGTGTTTTATTTAAAATTCCCTCTCGATAAAGTATCCTCCAAAGTCAAGACCACAGAGTTATATCACATGACGTGCCCTCTTCACTAAGTATCCGTCTCACTTCATCCAACCGTCACTCGTCTACAGCCATCACAACAAGACAAGGTCTTGTGTACCCCCAAGGTGTCTGCTCTGTCGGGACCGCTCTAGAGATCTGTTAGCGCTCATTCCACCTGCTATAGCTGCACCAGCATCTCCATGTGGCTGAATAGTCGCGATCTCTCCGGAGACGATGATGGCGCCACGCAACGCGATGGCATGTGGGGATTCTCGAACCAGACTCCGTCTAATTCCCACGGTTCTATCGGACCACAGACTCCAGAGCACTATGGAACCGCATGGAACCAGCAGAGGAGGAGCGTGAGGAGGAGGCTCTACCGTCCTATCTTTCGTACCTTCAACCAGCGTTCCGTCCGGCCCCTACGACCCCACAACACTCGCGCCAAGTCCAGCTCCCAGTGCTTCTCCAGGCTTTTACAGGGCGAAACGAGGCGCCCCAGGGCTCCAGCACCGTCCCCACAATTACCAGGGCCTGTAGTAGCTGCTAATGATGTGGGCCACGTAGCTCAAAAGTCCTCGGAGCTGGCACAAGCTCTGGAACATCTAGTGTTGGGCTCTGTTCAGAGACATCTTAGCAATAATGGAACCAATCAGACAACTAATGCGGGGCGATGCAGGTGCTCGTGTGATGCAGTGAGAGTGCAAATGGCGGAGGTGATTTTACAGGTTCAGGCGCTGCAGAATCAGGTGTTAGAGCTCACGAAGAACAATATTCCGACAGCCATTGAGGTGGGAAGAGTGAGTGTGAAGAGCTCTGGAGGAGGCAATTGGAGTGCGACTGCGCCGCCATTTGTACCCAAGCAGCAGCAGTACAAACCGCCCCAGCCGCCGTCGACGCCTCCACATGCACAGCCCCCACTTCCACCACAGGGTGTGGATTCGGCGACAGCGACGGTGCTGAGTGACAGAATTTCCACACTTGAAGGACGGCAGAGTGCCTTTCAGTCGCAATTGGCACAGATTGCCAAAGTATTGGGTATCCCGACGGGTAAACCTGGCAAGCACAGTCCTGTGAAGAATTTGGTGCAGACGTTGCACGATGAAGTGGATACGAAGGTGCAGCAAGCTACTGCGGAGGTGCATCATACCCTTACAGCGGAGATTAACGCCGCATTGGGAGATGCTAAAGCAGCAAAAGTTTCAGGAGGTCGGAGAGGCGATGCGCGAGAAGTCTTGTCTTCGGATGTGGTGCTGGCGGCCCTGGCAACTGAACACGAGGCATCGTTGGCGCGGTTGAGTGGATCTTTTGAAGAATTGCTAGCGGAGGAGGCTCGTCAACGTGCGGCACTTGAGGCACGAGTCCGTTCCCAGCTAGCACAACAAGAGGAGTGGCTACAACAGCTCGAAGGAGCCTTTGGGTCTCCTCACGACCAGGAGTCCCGTGATGGCCACAGCAGTGGCTCGGATTCCCAGCGTCATATGGATGCCAAGCTTGCTGCACTTGAGCGAAAATGTGATGAAAGCCGTGAGGTCTGTCGACGACTCTCGCGGTTAATACCCGATGCAAAGCGCAAACAAAACACATTTCAGCCGAATGAAGAAGATGACGAAGAAGAAGATAGTTTGGGGTGGCCAGGACACATGATAGGACGGGGATAGGTACGAAGAAAAGAATGTTGCATCTTGTATTCTTTACCAGCTTTTTTTCTTACTTTCAGATTCATAGGAGTTCTTATGTCCAAGTTCTCACGATGTTGAAGCGGCCTGCTGTTGGATCTGCAGACCCTTCTGCAGGAGCAAGCACGATGCAGTGCGCGCGAGATTCTGTAAAGTTGTGTACTGCGACCATGTGACCTCGGCATGTGCATTGAAGTCCAAACAGCACAGCGTACCCACAGCGATTTGCTCACTTCCAGGTTCATCAGTGATTGGAACAGTAATTGGGAAGCCGACGTAGGTTTTGAAGGCCATTTTCTTGATGGTGTCAATAGCCTGAAGTCTTACATCGGCCTCCGGGTGGATCAACATCATCGGACCTGGTGACATGAGTTGGTGCTGGCACAACGTATGTTCCCTTGGGACAGCTACTCCCGCGAAATTGGCGTCAGTTGATGCTAGCACGTGCTCATGATGCGCCCCCATTATGGATACTGCAGCAAGAGGGACACCAAGTGTCTTTGCTGCGAGTTGGCAAATGATATCCAAGTCGTGCACATGGATAACTGCAGGCGTCTGAGACTCGGGCGCAACAGGGTGTTCTGGTGCCAAATGTCTGGCTAGCTGAAGCAAACCTGCAGCCTTGGCGGCGGAGAGCCGAGGAACTTCGTTATCTGGTATCGGGCTAGACGGCACGTCTGTTTCTGGGTTATCTGGCAAATCCAAAACGTAGTTGCGTCGCTCAGTATTGCTCAGCGTACAGGTTTCCAAGGGTGGGAAATTTCGCTCATCGGCTAGGAATTCTTCGACTCGTGCAAGCGCATCGCTAGCATCCTGCTCTTCGGCACAAATGCCGTCGTCGTTATCAACATTGTTTTCTTCCTGGTTCCCATTGTTCTTGAGAAGCGCTCGAACCACGGTGATCATGTTGGAGCGCTCAGGGCTACCCACTGGTAGCCGGTCTAGAGACGCTGCCAAGAAGTCAACTAACAACGACGCCGTGGAATTTCCAAGTGGATCAGGGACGACACGAGCTGGGCTACGGTTATATGGATCAGCGGATATCGCCGAGTAGTCACACGCATCGACGGAAGCTTGGCATCGTCTACAAACGATAATGCTAGCCACACGCCCAGTGGCATTTTCCATTCGGTCCACGCTCCAACAGTCAATGCAGACGAGATATCCACACAAGTAGCAGCGTCTGGTATCCATTCGGAGAGGGGTTAAGCTCCGACTGGAAATGGCGGTGGCCGCAGCACCCAATGTCATTTTATTGGCGCCAAACTCCGTGTGCAACACGGGCATCGTGGGTTGGAAACGTGGATGGCGTCCACGTCAGCCGGAATTTGATAGCCAAACCGACGGCGACGCACAACTTCCGGGAGATTTGTCACCCCAGGGCCAAAGCAAGAAGCCGACGAGTCTGAGCTTTAACGTCGCTACCCCTGTCCCCTGCACCGCAATTTAAACTCGCACTCGAGCTTGCACTGATTAATGACCGATTGGAAATGTGACTGTCTCTAGTAGAAATCTCAGCCGGATTGGTTTCCACGAATTTAGCGTTGAATACGACGCGGAGTCCCTTTCCACCGGGAGCTAAATCAACCAAATACGTGGTGGTGAGATCGTGTAGCTGTTCAACACGAGCCTGAGCCCCAACAACTCGTCCTGGAGTAAGCTCGTGACGTTCAAGTGAACGCTGTGAGATCGTGAAGCCGTCACACTCATGTTTGGATTGAAAGAAGTCGAGGTAGCACCACTGCTCATTAGGTGCGAAAAGTGCAGTGCGGCCAAAGCTACTCGTCTTCACTGTCAGGTGCTCACTACTGTCTCGAGTTATAGATAAGTCGTTCTCTGTATTGTCATCGGTGGTACAGGGCACACTGCGTTCGACAGAACCAAAGATGAAGCGCTTGGCGTAGAGTCCTGCCATGGCCTTTTGGTGCTCAGCTTCGGTTGTCGAGCCCAGCACGCTAGCAACCTCCTCGATGCTGGCATCAAGGCGACCAGCACATAATACTTCGGGACCTGTGCCAGTTTTCTCATTGGCGTCCACGCCTTCTTCATCGTCCTGGTTCCCACCCGTCTTTGAATCCTGACGACGGAAGACCACGAATCGGTCGGCGGTTTCCACCCGCTGCCAAGGCCCACCTTTCCCCGGTCCGGCGGCTAACGACTCGAAATCGACATGCGAATGGGTATCCCGAGCACGTCTCAATAATTCGGCATCAGAAGGAGGTTTGGACTGCCTTTGACTACCGTTTGATTCGTCCGATACGTCATTTCGTTTCGTGGATGTTGAGATGTCGGAGCTTGCGTCACTTTCGGAGATCACACTGGGCTGTGAACCTCCCTGCTGACTGTTGCAACGGTGTCGACTGACGTGGTCAATCAGGCTGCGTACTGTCAAGAAGCTCATGATGGTATTTTAGCTTCCGAATAAGGTTGAGGGAACAACCGTTGCTTCGTAACTCAGTCAAAGTTGCGAGTCACACCTCTATTGTTGGAAGTGCTCAGGCTGTTTTGTCTAACGTGGTTTCGGTTGTGGGAGTGGAGGGCCACCGACAAAAGATCATTGTGCACCCGTTGCGATCCCGAGAGCTTGGTACTGACCACCAGCTCGTTGCATGCGTTACTGGCAACATTTGTTGAGAAATGTGGACAGTTGAAGCATCAGTCTCATGTATTTACCACGGCAAATGTCATGTTTACAAGTTCCAGGGCACATATGCATCAAGTGCGGCCCTTTACTGCTGCGATGTGCGCAGGGATAAAGTACACATGACCAAAATGACGCTATGAAGTTTCCGGTGCGTTGACCTGTCCTTCATGCAGCTACAGGCAAATCTGGCTTGGGGTCTTGCTGGTGCTGAACTTGACGGCCTTTTAGTTGGATCAGTCTTGATGCGGTGTCTGTGAGACGTTTCATAGTGGCGTATTGCGATCGTGTCAGCTCAGACCGAGCCTTCGAGTCGATGCAGCACAGCGTGCCCACCGGCATCTCAGAGGGTGAGGTACTATCGTCGGACATTGCCACCGTGACTGGAAAACCTACATAGTACCGGATTCGTAGGTTCTTGACAGCCTCAATTTGATGAAACCGCACATCCGCCTCAGGATGTGCTGCCACAAAGGCTTGGAGGTTAGAATAGTGTGTTGGCACATCGTTTGTTCTCGTGGGACAGCGGCGTGACAGAAACCTGGGTGTGTGGCGGCCAGAATGTGGTTGTGTTTCACACCCATGATTGTCATGAACGCCTCGCTACAGCCTGTTGCTCGCACAGCAAGTTGACAGAGCAGTTCGAGATCACGCACGTCGCATTCGTTGCCGAACGTGTCAGGGGCATAATCCAGCGGCGCGAGTTGGTAAGCAAGCTTCAAGAGCCCTATCTCCTTGACCATTTTGAGCCGTGCCTTGTCGTGACTCGGAATCACGCTGAAAGGCACGTTAGTTGCAGGATCATCCGGCAGGTCAATATGATATGTACGTCGCTCTGCGCTAGCCAGCATACAATCTGCCAGCTCTGGTAGAAGTGTTTTGTCGCTCAGATATGTTCCAAGCTCCACCATAGCAATGTTGTCGTTCTGCTGTTCGCAGTCAAAGCCTTCGTCTTCGTCTTCATCTTCATCGTAGCTGTCGTCGTAGTCACTATCGTCGATGTCCGAGGTTTCACTCTGCCGAAGCAACGTACGGACCACCGACAGGACAGCGGCGCGATCAGCACCACCGACAGGTGCTTGGGTCAAAGAAGCAGCCAGGAAATCAATCAGCAGAGGAGCAGGCGAGTGTGATGGCTCATCATCGACGACTTTTACTGGGCCACGACTGTCGCTATTAGAGACATCGGAGTAATCGCAGGCTTTCACACAAGCATGACATCGTGTGCAGACTACAACCCCTGCCACACGCCCAACTTTACTCTCCATGTACTCTGCATTCCAGCAGTCAATGCAGACGAGATATCCACAGAGATAGCATCGCCTCGTGTCCATCTTTAGGGGTCGAAGACTGCGCTTTGTAAAGGCTGAAGCTGCCAAGGCTAGAGTCATCTTCACCGGAGCCAAGCTGTGCGTACAGCATGGACAGCGCGTGTTGGTGGCTTGCATAGCGTCCATGTCGGCGGGCACCTGTATTCCAAATCGACGGCGGCGAATGAGATCCGGTAACTTCGTTATACCGTGAGCCAACGCTAGCAACCTGCGATCGTGAGCTTTGCGATCCGTAGGTTCCTCATGGACCCAATGCTAGAACTCGAGCTATAGCTTGATATTTGACCACTACTGCGAGTCGAAGTGGTTCTCCAGCTACAAGTAGGCTCGAGACTCTTCATTGGCGGCTCGAACCATGCCTTGAATACGATACGCAGTCCCTTGCGGTTTGGTAGTTGATCGACCAAGTACGAGGCATTGAGTCCGTGCAACTGATCGACGCGGGCATTAGCTCCTACAACCCGTCCTGGAGTAGGTTCACGCGGTGGCAGGGCGCACTGGGAAATCGTGAAGCCGTCACGTTCTTTCTTCCGCTGGAAAAAGTCGAAGAAGCACCACTGTTCATTGTGGGCAAAAGAGCTGTGCGTGTAAAGCTGCAGGTCTTGACGGTGAGCTGCTTGCCCACGTCAACGCCTGGACCATGGTCATGTGGCTGTGGTTCTACCTCTGGAACCCCTGAACACGGCACGTCACGATCGAGAGACCCAAAAACAAAATTCTTTGAATACAGCCCCTGTAGTGTGCCGGCAAAAGCAGCTTCGGACGTAGGCCTTAGAATGCTGGCCACCTCCTCCAGACTGGCATCGAGGCGCCCAGCACACATGACTTCTATCCCGGGAAGTTGGTTTCCATCCATATCTGCCGTGACCTGGTGTCTGAAAACAATGAACCGGTCTACAACTTCTACTCGTTGCCACGGTCCGCCCTGTTCAGGCCCAGCTTTTAGTGCCGCGAAGTCAACACCCATATGGGTATCTCGAGCTCGCTGCAGCATCTTTTCGTCCGATGGGAGCTTGAAAATCTTATCATTGTCGAGGTCAGGGTCAAAATCGTCACTGCGCTGAGTTGAATAGGACGCAACGCCACTAGAATCTGAGTGTTGTGAGCCGCGACGATAATGTTTGTTCGCCTCTTCGAGTAAACTGCGCACCTTGGCGAGACCCATGAGCGAAATTGATATTGCCAGTCCTCCTGACAGCTAGTAATTGCTGAAAGGGGTGCTATTCGTTTCTGATTGACTTGTGGGGTCCCATTTCCGAACAGACATGAAGGGCAAAGAATGTCTTGGGATGCACTGCGTTCCCCAGGCTGCGGGCAAATGGCCAGCAAATGGAGTTACACCAACGGAATGGCGCGCGCGTCTGTGGTCAGGGCGTTTTTCCCCACAAGAATTTCGGGTCTCTGGCCATTTTCGTCATTGAAAGTCCAGTATTAATACCGTTCACCAGACGCAAGAAGCAAGTCGTCCCCAGACTCAAGTCGACCTGCACCAAGAAGCGAGGTGGTCGGCATGGATATGCAAACAACCGTGTACATATGGATCGGTGTATAATCCCAACTTTTATTTTGGGCGGATAATGCCAACTGCGCCACTGAACTTTGAAGCACCCATGCCGAGACTCGCGTACGATCGGCGGGAAGGAAGGCACCTTAAATTCTAGTACGGCTGTCAACAAATGAGCTGCGGCGCCATTGACATTTCCGGCGCTATTGAGACACTGCGAACACCAAGACTGACATCATGCCTTCGATTCAGTTCGTACAGGAACAGAACAGTTATGTTACGCGGGCGCTGTGGGTCCGGTGCGCTTGATTCAACGTACCTGGGTGCCGCAACTAGATCTAAACCGATGCTTGGGCCTTCGTGGAGCTAGTCTTTCGCCATCTTCGCTCCTCAATAAATTAGTTGTGTCCCTCAGCGCTCTCAAGAGCAAGCTTCTGTTCTTGCTGCAGTCGGCGACTCTTTGCAGCACAAAGTGCTTGGCAGTGCTAGCGAGGCGCTTGATCGTTGCATATTGTGTGCGTGTGATCTCGGCACGCGGCTTCGTGTCGATACAACACAGTGTGCCCACGACCACCTCTGATAATCCGTCCTCAGCCGGCACCGTGAGTGGAAACCCTGCATAGAACCGAATGGGGATGTCTGAAGTGGGCCCTTGGTTATGGAAGCGCACGTCGGCTTCTTGATGGGCGGTCATGAAGGGGTGGGGAGACATTATCGTGTGCTGGCACGTAGTTTGTTCTCGCGGAACAGCAGCATGCACGAAGTCTGGATGTGTTGCGACTAAAACGTGCTCCATCTTTGAGGACATCAGCGTCACAAACGCGTATCCACAACCAAGTGTCTTCACAGCGAGGCGGCAAACTAACTCCAGGTCGTGGGTGTTTGGTGCATTGCGCTCCAGCTCGGCAATATTATCAGCAGGAGTTTCTGGCGCGATGCGGTCGGCAAGAAGCATCAATCCATTACTTTTAGGGCCTTGACACGAGCGACCTCGTTGCTTGGTATCGGAGAACTGGGAACAGCAGTACTTGGGTCGTCAGGTAAATCCAATTGATAAGACCGTTGAGTAGCATTCCCCAGAGGACATGCTTCCAAGGCTGGCAATCTGCACTCATCACGAAGCATCTGTGCAACCTTCGCTAACGTCGCGGTGTCATCTAGAACTCCGAAACGAGGTTTAGAGTCGCTAGTTTTATCGTCATTTCCATCTTCATCATCGGTATCATCGTCGTGATCGCCGCCTTCTTCCTCTTCTAGTCGAAGGAGCGTTCGAATCACTCGGACCACCACGCCATGCTCGGGACTGCCTGCGGTCACACTCAGAAGAAGTCGACAAAAATCAATTAGCAGAGAGACCGTCGTGGCACCACTGGAATCGGCAATAACACGAGCTGGACCGCGGTGCTTTTCGCGTTCGGCAGCTGTACCAGCAAATACCTCTGCGTATTCACAAGCTTGGACGTTAGCGTGGCAACGCGTGCAGACGATAATTGCAGCCACGCGGCCTGCTGCGCTCTCCATATGCTCGCCTTTCCAGCAGTCAATACAGACGAGGTATCCGCAAAGATAACACCGCCTCGTATCCATCTTAAGAGGAACGAAGCTTCGCTTTGTTATGGCCGAGGCTGCCATCGCTAGAGTCATCTTTACTGGAGCCAAACTGTGCGTGCAGCACGGGCAGCGTGAATTCGGAGCGTGACAGGCTTTCTCGTCTATGGGTACCTGAACACCGAAGCGGCGGCGACGGATAACCTCAGACAATTTTGTTATGCCGCGTGCAAGAGCTAGCAGTCTGCGGGTTTGCGCTTTGGTATCTCCATACCCATTGGATTTCGAACGTGGTCCAATGCCTGAGCTTGAGCCTGTACTTTGTCGCAGGCTGTTACTTTGGCTCGAAGTGCCGTCGCTGCGTCTCGAATTTCTACTACAATTGACACGAGAGTCTTCCGCTGGATCCTCAGGGTCTTCGAACCACGCGTGAAACACCACTCGCAGCCCTTTTTGGTTTGGGAATTTTTCGACAAGGTACGAAGCGTTCAATCCATGGAGTTGGTCAACGCGCGAGTTGACTCCGTCAATGCGACCGGGCGTAGGCTCGCACGGAGGTAACGCACGCTTTGACATGGTAAAGCCGTCCCGTTCTTTCTTACGTTGGAAGTAGTCGGAATAGCACCATTGCTCGTTGTGCGCAAAGAGTGCCGCGCGTGCGAAACTCTTGGTTTTGATCGCGAGTTGCTCACCAGAATCAACGATCGGAGCTTGATCTAGCTTCGACGTTGAGACTTCAGAACACGGCACTTCACGCTCAAATGACCCGAAGATGAAGCCCTTGGCATACAATCCCTCCATCACAGTGTTGTGCTCGGATTCGGAGCTTGACCGGAGAATACTCACCACCTCTTCAAGACTGGCTTTGAGGCGACCTGCGCACATGACCTCGACTCGAGGCGGTCGTTTGTCGCTGTTGCTCCGAGGGATTTCACGCCGAAAGATAGCGAACTTGCCAGCCGATTCAACACGTTTCCAAGGCCCATTCGGTCCACTAAACTCTGGTCCAGCGGCCAATGCAGCAAAATCCTTGGATGTATGTGAAGCTCGAGCTCGTTCCAGCATTTCGGCATCCGAAGGTGGCATAAAGGACCTCATGATTTCGTGCTTGTAATTGCCCTCGCTTTGTTGCGTTGATATCGATGGGGACGAAGGCATGTCGTCGGTTTGGTTGTCCTGCCCTGCCAAACCCATTCGTCCAGCCTCTTCCAGCATGTTATGCATTCTGGATAAATTCATAACAGCGTCAGATGCCCAGTACTAAATGGCCAGTACTGGTGCTGAGACGCGCAGATGTCGTTATTCGAGTCTGGCGCCACGAAAACTGACGGGTACCAAGTGGCGGGTGCGAAATTGGACGGTTGCCAAGAAACTCTTGGGAGTAGTTAACAAATGACAATAGCACGTGTTCTCTGCGCATACATGGAGATATCATACCTGACGACGTTTGTGGAGCCCCAACAGAATCCCGTATCAACGTCAACTTTGAAGCTAAACGACCGCGAAATCTTATCTACAATTAAAATCCGTTTGAAGCGATCAATATCCAATGCACTGGTCGCTAGCTAGGACAGACAAACAAAGCCCCACGAAGTCAAATATTGTTACAAAAACATTCACATATTGAGCAAGTTGCTTAGGCAGAGAGTGTTGCATTTCCACCTCTGTCGGGGAACGTTGGCGTACTCACTATCCGATAATCTAGGGGCTCGGTGAGCCTTGTAGTACACTCTCCTCTAGATGAATCACGATGTCGGAGCTGGTTGCATTATGACTATTGTTCCCCGGTGCTGTAAATGTCGTGTTGCCGTCCGTTGCTGCTGCTCCCGCTGGCACTGGATATCATCCCGTCCGAGCTACTCACTTTGGAATATTCGGAGTCGTGTCGATACACCGACGACCTACGTGAAGAAGGTGTCAGTGGCGCTAGTGATCGGCGAACATGAGGTGGCAGCGTGTCCAATGCCGTCGGGAACGAGGGACTTGTTCCTGGAATTTCCATGACAAAGCCACCTGACAGTCGTCCAATCCCACCCGAGTTGCGGTAGCCGTTGTCCCAGGAACAAGATACATGATGCCGGGTGCCTGTAGCTTCTGCGATGGGACGAGATATGGCGTCAGTTTTTGGCGTGACTGAGGTTGCCATCGGGGGCGTGAATGGGGACGTTGTCGGGGCGAAATCACCTACACGTGGTGACAGGGTAGTATTGAATAGACAGTCTATCCGCGCTGGTGGAGGGCTGGCGTTGGTGGCAGCACTACCTTCCCTTGACGCTAGCATAGTGCTCATCGTGCGACCAGATTCGACCAGCTCAGCATTGCGCTGGTTCTGGCGTCGCAGTTGGGTGAGAGAGATATCATCGACAAGCTCGCGCGCTGGGGCGCTAGCAGCGTCATAGATGAGCTCTGTAATCACGTTGCTGGAACCGCTCAGCATATTGGCGTGGATTCACCACAGATATACCGTGTCGGTCTTGCATCATGATATAGACGCGAATGAAATGTTCCACACGTTTGCGAAAATTCCATTGCTGGAGAATGTCAATCAGTCCGAGATAGTAAAGCCCCGGTCCGTGCACCTCGTCCACACTCATCCCTCCACCGACGCGATGAAATGGTTTAATAGCAGCGCCGACACCACCACTGCCAGAGGTATAGCCACCGGATGTGTAGCAGGCCCGGTTAATCGGATTGCCGCTGCTACTGCTGCGTTGTCGGACAAAGCTTGCGTTAGTACTGAAGCTGTAGGAATTTATGCTGCTTCCGTGGCTGTGGCTCCGACTGCTGCGATTCGAGCCCCTGCACCGGCAACTGCCAGTGCTACCGCTGCAACAACTCTCGTGGCGAACTATCGGACGAGGGTCGAAGCTATCAGCGGATGAGTAGTGCGAGACATTAAAGCTGCGGTGGTGAATACCCACGAGTAGACTGTAGTCGATACAGTTGATGCTGCTAAGGAAGTTCGAATCGATCGTTAGCTGCATTGCAACAGCACGTGCCGTCGAAATGGGTAGCGCCATGTGACGGTTCCAGTTGAGGTCCTTGCCCGTTTGGTCGTACTGGTGACGCAACACACCTCCACGCACATTGCAGTGTTGGTCATGACTGCCCACTGTGTACTCCGCGCTGCAGTACTTGCAAGTGGCGATCGTACCAGTGGGCTTACGACCTTCGATACGACCAACCCATGAGCCTTTGAGGTCGAACCGCTCGTGAATCTGGAGTGAAGAGGCGAAAACACTCTGCATGACGACAAAGAATACGGTTTTGCCGTACATGGTAAGCCCATGACAACCGAAGAAACGCGTCATGAATGTGTCGGGATGCGTCTTCATGAAGGTATAGTACTGCGGCAAGATGCTCAAAAGAAATTTGAGTTCCTCGTTTGTGAGCGTCTTGACCACGTATTTGCGGTCCTCAGTGAAGTAGAAGAGCACCACTCTTGCCTTCACTCACTCGTTCCATTGTGGTCTGATTAAACGAGTTGCGGTAGCGCGCGCTCGAGATCTTAGCCTCTTCGCGAAGACGGCGGAAAACATGCGGGGCAAAGTCCTGAATACAACGCCTTCACTGTTGTGGTCACTTTGGCTTACAAGTATCACCTCCTCGATCTGCGTATAGCTCTCTTTTCGATCACAATAGTCCTTTTGAACACTGGAGCTCTCAACACCAAGTCCCTCTTCCAGAGAGGACCCAGATACCGACCGGAAAGAAGATGCTGCGGACGCTCGTGCTTGTCTCTCAGCGTTGTCGACACTCTCACAAATTCCTTTTGTGGTATTAGTAAGAATCTCACGTCGGAGCGCCCAGTTGATGTTGTCATCGTGCTCAGGGAGATCTATGGTCCCAAACTCGCGAAGCTGTTCGATAATTTTGAGGATATTGGACGTGCGCGTCCAAATAAGAGCATGTACCATGCCCTTGGCCAGTAGCAGACACGATAGAAGATGCCACACACGGCAGCGATAGCCTCCATCATGACCAGGCCTCGCTTGCGGCAACAAGCTGAAGAGTGCATAGCATCCTAGCACCAAAGTCCAGTAGCCAAAGTAGCAGCCCACGTAGTACTTGAGATGTCGTTGGGTGCGTCGCCGCGTGACAAATGTGTCCGGGAGGCCCTTCTTGAATGTGTTCCATGTCCGCACAATCGCGATCAGTGACGTACAGTATACCACAGCGATGTAAAGGCAAAGAGACTCCAGTTGTTAGCGTATTGTCGGGTGTTCTCATTACGTGGTCGGTTGAGGATTTCATCGCTTGAACCTATCCAACAGAACCCAAAAAGCGCGTAGTGCGTGTCGTAATGCGATATCACTGCGCATACAAGACTCAGACACCACCGAAGATGTGATACTTAGTCATCTGCCCTTTGGCTGTCGAAAACGGGTTCTTCAGTGCCAGCAGTAAGTCAATCGCGAAAATGAGCATGTACGTCTCTTGCCCTGTAAGAAAGAAGTCCACAATGATGCCTATGTCCGTACATTGCACCTCGGTAGATGCCTTATTCAACAAGTACAGGAACTGGTAGATTGCTCCATATACACTCATGCCAAACATGATGCCAGCCGGGTGGTGTCGTAGCGCCCGTACTCGCCAGTATGTGCCCACAACGTAGAAGCATCCGATCAGAGAGGCCACCGACGTTAAGACTGGTAAAACCACACTCCCAGTGGGGCAATCAGCCCCGTCAGTGACAAATCGTCGTTGTCTGACATAATGAAGTTGATCCCGGGGCCTGACGATAGTCGAGCGCTGCACTGCGTAAATGTTGCTTGTTCCAGATCAAGCACGGCACACCAACTCTAGTTTGACGGCAACGGAGGACGAAACGACAACGACGTTCTTTTAAAGTACCCTGGGGACAAGAGCATCCATCATCAGCAACTACGATCAAGTCACCACATCGCACATAGCAAACCGACAGCGGACGTACCAGTCAATGACAAAGAGCCAAAGCCACGGGTGAAGGGTGCTCACTAGCTGGCTGATAGGCACGGGCACGAGCACTCGCTCGCCTTCGTTCAGCGCTAGCAGCTCTTTTGTTTCTCAGTGGGCCCTTTCAGAAGTTTCTCCAGCACTGGTTTCTTTTGTTGCTGCGATCGCGGGCAGGCAGACGTGCCCAGGCACCGCCTGCACGCGTTGCTGCTTTCAAAAGGAACGATTAACCGTTACGACGTCGTGACTCTTGAAGCGCTTTTTTCTGCCGTTTGTTCCTCCCTGGGTGTGCTCTGTACTGCTTGTTGCCCTCTCGACGGCGCTACACTCACTTGCCTCCAGGTCGCCACTGACTCCCTCCGCTCTTTTGCAGCTTCAACTGGCAAAACACCATGGATATATGAGAATGGAGCTGCATAGAAGCGCTGGTTAATTGAAACCCTGTAGCTTCGTGTAGTTCCTGCTCTATCCCGACAGCTCCGGCGAAAAATAAACGAGTGCAACGTGTCATTTGTCATTGTTGCACTCAAGTTGAAGTCGATCCAGCGATGCTGAAGCAAGTCTCGTCATGACGACCAAGTTCCACTCACGTTCCTGGAAATGTCTGTTTCAGCTTTTGACAGACTCAAATCAGCATGAACATTTTGCTCGTGACTTTTGTATTCCCTCGACAAGGGGCGGTGGCTTCCTGTAGTTCTTTGACAGCGTGCACTTGGCGCTGATATCTGTCACGCCATGCCAAAGTACGCAAGTATAAACCCAACGAGTGTGCTCTCACAACAACCCAGAGCTCTCACCCATAAACTTGATTGTGTTCTTGACACGGAGAAGTAATTGGAGGCGCTGAACTCTTTACCAGACAGCGCCAGTTCCAGGTGCGCGGTTCTTGTCCGTCTTTCCACACTATGCTTCGGTTCTCCCTTGTAGCTGAGCAACACTAAGACCAACAGAGGGCTGGGAGTGCCCCCTTGTAGCCATAGCTTCATTAGCCATGGGGACTTGGTATCGGCACTGCTGCTTGGACTCCAGTGCGCCAATTTCGCGTGAAGACGCGCACGTGTCACGTCAATAGCAACCTGAAGGCGACCCACCCTTCGTGTGTTATCAGATTCATTGGCAGCGCTCCGTGTTGGTCGCTTTATTATACCCATCATTGCCATGTGGGGCAGCGCATTTGAGGGCGGAACGCAAGGTCTTCAACGTCAAAAAAGACCCCGCAAAACAAAATAATATTTCTAAATGATTTAATTTACCGTTGAGAAGTATCGTTTTGTTTGACGGGGTCTTGTTGAAGCTTTCGTAATGTTGCGTGAAGGATTGGGGCACGAGATCAAGTGCTTCTATTTCTGATTCTAGTGTTGCGGATCGGTTTATGATCTGTTTGTGCAGGTTTTTGGTGGTGCAAACATCTTTTGATTCTTGTATGATTGCAGCTGATATGTCACAAATTTCAGTCTTAATCTTTGCTATCATTTCGATACACGAATTCGGTATCTTTGGCAGAAAAGAAGTGCAAGCCAGCCAAAGTTTGATTGACATGTTGAGAATCTCCTCATTCTCCAATTCACCCGTCAAGTACAAGCTAAAAAGACCATCACTCCACAATGACCGCATTGAAGATCGTCGTGTCTGGAGCCGCCGGCCAGATAGCGTACTCC
>VKKV01000203.1:0-14216 GCA_008080845.1 Phytophthora kernoviae
AAAAGATCACTACCCAACTGATCGTCTTGGTCGCCGAATATACAGGTAGAATCCAACACCATGAACCAAGCAGGAATGCTCTCTTCAATTTGTTTCGCCTCATCAACGCCAAATATTCTGATAGTAGGAGGCTCCATGGTTCGATGTATTTCCGGGACCGATGGAATATCGTCTTCCGCAACGGGAGGACATCGTCTGCTTTTGTACACTCGAAGACCAACAAGATCTAGAATTGGGATTCTAAAGAGCAGCCAGAAGCTGTAGCACTTCTCCATTGCTGAAAGAGAGGATCATTTCGTTCTTATAGCTAAAATAACGGGTCGGGTCGACCTTCATTTGCGGACCCAGCCGACCAAACGTTGCTTCGAATCACGTTTCATTAATGACCCCACAGCAACACTGAACATAGAGCTGCAGGCCTCTCTCACGCCGAGCTTCTCACTCAGCATGTGCAGCATTTCACTCTCGAAGCCTCGCCCAACCACCCCCATTTAAAGGATTTTGTAAGCAACCAACAATCCACCATGGATGGCAACACGCTCCATCCTCCTAATGTCCAGCAGTTAAGCGAAGGTGTGACCGGCTAAGTGTTGCTGCGCTCATTTTCATCTTACGGCGTCTCCTCTCGAAAAGCGGTAGTAAGCCTATTGCCTGAAGGAACTTCCTTATATTGATACGACGCAGAGAATTGAAGGGCCCGCAAACAATACGAAAATTCCTCCACCAAGAATTCCAATGACAGCGTTCGCTGACGACTCGACAGGTGATGACGTTGAGCTTGTGTACCGCGAACGACACTGTCTCCACCAGGCAATACAGGCTGGTGAGAGTGCTCCGAAGCGAAACCCGCAATCAAACTTCACGCTTCGTCAAGATGGTAACGTGCAGTCAATACCCACTCGTCGGAATGATGATTTTGGACCACGAAGCTTTTCCAACTCCTCCTGCTGGTCTTTCAGTTTGGACTCAAGTATGTCAATCCGCTCCACAGGAACCGGCTGGAGTTCAAAAGCGTAGCTGATATCGCGCGCCGATCGGGTAGACGGATCTTCAAGCTCAAATCCAGCTTAAGCTTTCCACCTCGGAGAGGAGTCAACTTTCGCTGGGCTTCATCCACGTCCTCCAGCGAGCAATCCAGACACTGCTTGAAACACTAGTGAACCAAAAAAACTGTGTCAATGAGCTTCTTTCTCATTCACGCTTCCGAAGAACGTACCGAAACATAATCTGAGGCTGTTGCATCCACGAAGATGTTAGCAGTCGTGACATAGTCTTCCTTGGTTAGATACCCCGATTGCCTGTTCGACAGAAGTGCGAACAAGTCAACAACACAGTTAAACAAATCAGATACCCCCTTCACTGGTTACCACTGTTTTTGCTGCAGCGGTCCTCCAGCCAAATATTGACTTTCTCACTCTTGAGGAAATCACGTAGCGGTAGGTAGTCGCAGGAGGTGAAGCAAACACCGTCACTCCCTCGACCTCAACATCAACTGACTTTGGCATAATGGAGGTGAGAACAAGAAAGTTTCTCAATAACGACCACAAGGCGACACCAATTCGATCGTTTGTCTTGAGGTGAATTTTGGATTGTGGACTCATTATCGATTTCTCAAGTCCCACGCACGTCCCATTCACCTTTGTCGCGCGTCTTCTCTAGAAAGTACTTCTCATTTTCCCTGGTCATCATCTATTTAGCTGCCCTAAACAGTTGAGAATCGTCAACCTAACTGTTAGATTGAAATTGATTTTTCCCTTCCAGTTTTGCTTTTTGCCGGGCCTAATCGGAAGAAAATGGCAAGCTTGGCAGTCCTGGAAGGCGATGGTGTAACCTCACTCGACCCTATACGAGCAGCAAGCCACTGCTAGGTAATATCGTTTCAAGACGAACTTGTGAATACTCAGCTGGAGAAATGTTCCACTAAGAAGAACTGGCGATTGCAACAAAGGCTAGATATCACTTGCCATGAGATTGAACTAACCTGGTGGCCAACCGTTCTATATCGTAGGCAAGCAAATTTCCTGGCCAAAACTAACTACGTCACCTCAATAAATACCCTCGCGAACACCACCGCCTCTGATTATGCGACGGTGAGGTTTTGAAAGCAACAGTTTGAGGGTCCACTTACTTGAACTGACTAGGTTGTGCTGATTCCAGTACTTTCCGCCCACCAGGTTAGACTGTCCATTCGATGAAGAGCGATACCCAACGCAAAATCACTCAACTTCAAGGCGAACAACTTCAAATGGAGCTAAGCACTAAAATACGAGTATTCCAATAGGCTCAACATATCAGCTACGCGTTTGAACTGGTCCCTGTAGCTGTTGATCGACTGAGCACCCTCGAGTCGAAACTAAAAGCGCACCAAGAAAAACTGGAAGAGCTTAGGGGCTCTATCAATCTCAGTCAACCAAAAATGCGTAGGTCCGGTTTACTTGCACGCTCAAAGTACCAATTATCTTAAGTAAACAACACTGCTATGGAAGCCGATCCAGACCGATCACTTTAAGTTGACAAACGACAAGGCAGAAAGTAGGATCTGTAACCCTGGACTTTATGGTTTTGGGGTCGTCGTGAACCACCAAACCCAAGGTGGCGGATGTGTTGCTTTGCTAAAAAAGTGGGGTTGAGGTGCAGCGAGCAGCTTCAGGGCAGGTCATATCGAGGGATACTTTGCTGGTCACCAAACTAACAGTTCACTGTTGTGCATTATTCGAGTCTAAAAGGAGACTCTTATTGGTGTTATTTGCTTCAATACATTGCTAGAACCAGGTGCGAACGCATGTTTAACTGTAGTTCGCATCATGGAGCGACAGTATCATCAGGTCAATCTGTTGATTGCAAAGGAATTGCTCATGATTTTGACAAGTGTGTTTTTATAATTCACTTGATTTTTGTATGTTATTTCTGAGCCAGGGAGGCTTTCACACATCATTGAACGACGTAAAAACTGGGCATTCACTGAGCCAGGGTGCGGTTTCTGAAGCACCAAACTGCGTTGAAGTGGACCTTCCGGTTGATGTGTGGTTGCAGCACCTGATGCGTGCGTGACCGACTAAAATGCCATGTCGCCTTCATGCTCAAATTAACTATTTGTGCAGGCAATGCGAGAGCATGTGATGGCTGATTTGTGGATGCCAACCCGTACAATGCGATGGCTGCAGTATGCTTGTGCATCTGCAAAAACTGGACGATGAGCCTTCCCGATGGTCCATTAGTCCTCATACAACAAGTATTGCAGAACCATGACCCGATCTCACTTTCGAATTTGCTTGCGACACCAAAGCTCCAGTCAGCCTGAGCCGTGCAAGATGTCGCCGAACCAATCGCCTCGTAGCGGATACGCAGTCGTGCAGACTCCTCCGGCAGTCGTCCAAGATGAAGAGCATCTACTTGATATCGAAGAGCGCTCGCTGAAGCCGACATGGATCGTGTACTCGTCCGTAGGCATTGCAATGCTCGAAGCCTTCCACTACGGTTGGTCCAATTCACAAGTCAATCTCAGCACCTTCAGCAATACGGACGATTGCAATGCTCGCCCGTCGAAGAGGGCACGTGCCTCATGTTCCCAGGCCACGCCAAGACGACGTGGACGTTGTTGGTGAACGCTTGGATCGTTGGTGGAATGATCGGCAGTCTAGTGTCCGGGTTCCCGTCAAACAAGTGGGGTCGTCGCACGACACTGCGCTTTAACTCTGCCATCATGGTGCTGGGATCGGTGATCCAAGTGGTGGCTCAGAACCCGACGTGGTTTGCGATCGGTCGGGGCGTCACAGGTATAGCTAATGGCATAGCTATGGCTGTAGTGAACACATTCCTGAATGAGATTTCAACACCGCACAACCGTCACGCTCTCGGGACCAACACGCACTTGGCTGCAACGCTGGGTATCTTCGGCGTGGCGACGACGTTCTGGTACTGGAACACGACGCACGGCTTCCGTTGGATTGCGGGTATGCCGATCGTGTTTGCGGCTAGCTTCGTGGTGATGTCCTTCTTCTTTATGGTGGAAAGTCCTGTGTGGCTCGTTGCGAACGGAAAGATGCCGAGGCGGAGAAGGAGTTAGGCCGTCTGTATGGCAAGGAGAATGTCAATTTATTGATGAGCTGGATCCAGGCAAACGACCGCCGAACGAAGCTGCCGTCGATGCTCAGCAGTGCCTCCGACAAGGTGGAATCTGAAAGCAACTGGACCATTCTGACCAAGTCAAAGTTCCGCAAGCCATTGATCATTGCATTGGGTCTTACAGCCATCAACCAGCTGGTTGGCATTAACGCTGTGTTCTTCTATTCGTCGTCTATCCTCAAGGACGCCGGTATTTCTGATTCGCGCACCGGTCTCATGGTCATTGACGCTCTCAACGTTATTCCAGTACCGATTGCGGCAGCATTGACCAAGATTATGCGCAAACGTGTGATGTTGATCTCTGGTATTTCCCTCATGGTTTTGTGCTGTATCGGCATGACGTTTTCGCTCGTGTACAGCGTCGGTTGGCTGTCGATCGTGTTTTTGGGAGCCTTTGTCGTAGGTTACGATCTGAGTATTGGTCCGCTACTGTGGCCGATCATTGCTGAGCTGTTCCCCGATACGGCTCGAGGTGCTGCAGTTGGTATCTGCTTGACGATGAAGTGGATCTGCTCGCTGATCGTGGGGATTGGGTTTCCATATGTTGAAGAGGCTATCACCAACTACAGTTTTACTCCGTTCTTAGGCTCGACAGTGCTGTCAATTATTTTCATCTACTTCATGGTGCCGGAGACGTCAGATCTGACGATTGCTGAAATCCAAGACGGATTTCGGAACGACCATAGTGTGCAATCTGTCAAGAGCCAAAGGTAAAGAAGGGTTACGTGTAACCTGTGTATGCAAAAAACAAAACATTTTTTCCCTCTCGTAAACTTCTCCGAAATTCCCCATTTCTGGAAACATATTGTTTTTCTCCAGTCCTTGAAGTAGCAAGTTCAAGATCATAAATCCTGGAACTTGAACTTGCGTAACCCATCGCACGCCAGGATAGTCCAGGACTGGAAGCTGGACCGTTTTATCTGGAACTTCCAGATGAAACGTGGAAGTCCATCCTTGAACTCCAGTGCCGATTCGGGTGCGTCAAAAATGTTGCTTTGTCCAGAAAACCTGTGGACCTGCAGAGAACAATGGTGTTAGCTTTTAACACTGGATTGAGCTATCCGTATGTATCGGTTACTTCAGTACCATTGATTCTTGCTCTGTTGCTCTCTGCACTAGACTCTCAATTTCCCATTTCGACTCAAAATGGAGTAACGATACGCCAGAGCTGGGGGAGGTGCGAATGCCGTCATTCCACTTTCGATTGTCCTTCAGGTTGGATGCACTGGTGATGTCCACAAGCTCCTTGAGATCGAAGGCACCATTGTCCAAGATGTCCTTGATATTGGAGGCGCCACTGTTCACGATATCATCGAAGATGCCGTGCTTTTCCAATAGATGATCACTGAGGCTACAGTTGTCGTCAAAGGAAAACGTGTGGCTGGGCCAGGTGGTCGTGCTCGCAGCAGCAAAGTTATCGCTGCAAGTGATCGGGGCGATCGCTGTCGCTAACATAAGATGGTTGACGCACATTTTACTTGTCGATGGAGCGGTTCAATCTGCTCGTGATGTTGGAAGCAGATTGCGAAGTGGCATCCGAGTAGATATGCGGGTAGGCACGTAGCACAAAGAGGAGGCTGACTGATCCTTAGATAAAATATGTATGCATCCTCAAGTCCTTCTATTGTTATTATTATCGGAGCCAGCAACAAGCAATGTGTTTATCTATGGAGCGGACTCATTCCTAGCCAACCAATCGACCCAATACTTGTTGAACTCTTGGATGTGAATCAAAAACTTGTGATCCAAGAATGCGAAAACTTGCAGACAGCCAAAATGCAAATTTAATGATCAGCAGTGTCTATTTAACTTTAGTCATTAGATCTTTGAAATATCTCGAGCCACCGCATGATTGCTGGTTCTTGCCGTCTTCGTACGGCCTGTGGTGGCAGACAGACTTGATCTTGTCGCCTTTATTTCCATGAACTCGAAACTATCTAAAACTTGGCGCATTCGAATGCCTTGCATCTTTGTCTCAGGTCGTTTGGAGGCTCTTAGTGTTGTTGCTCTCAATTGCCTCATTGTCACTTTCCATATTGTTTGTTGATTTTGTTCCGCTGTGATTTCTTCCTGGCGAAAGATGATTCGATTCCGTTGCATCCAATGCTCAGCCGTAGCAATACTGCAGTACGCTCACCATATTCGTCGTGCCGCTTCCGCGTGGTCCGCATTGAACTCCCCATGCAGCTGCGTACTATGATCCAGTAGCTGGTGGCTAATTTGTGGTAATACTCGTACTGCGACGAAGTGCTGGTATTCGTCGAGGCGGTCCTGTTTTCGTGGAGTTGCCTGTCCAGTGCGCTACTAGCTAGCTCCAGACCGCTCGTTTCCTCGGACACCTCCAGAATAAGTGCTCTAGCGCTCCCTTCTTTCTTTCTGTGCACTGAGGCGTCAATCGGCAATGAGAACCTTGCTTTCGTCTTTCGTGATACAAGTTGAGTTGTCCCAAAGTGACTCGGTACGCCGTCCACACTTGGAAGTCGGTGAGGGTCCGCTGTCCGACCAGAGTTCTCTCGGTCTTTGATCCTGCGTCACCATTACCCACTCTGATACATCTCGCCGTTCTTTCAAGTTTTCCACCATGGGTCGAAGTTGTTTGCTGATTTCGTGTCGGTAGCATCGAAATGGTTGCCGTTTTAGTGCATTGAGCACTCACTTATTTGTGATCTTGTTGTCCACTTCCCATGGAAATCCATGAAGAATCGGTGTGGTGTCCAGAACTATGCCTTCAGTCATGTTGTAGTCTCGCAATACTTTGCCATGGTCAAGTAGTTCTCTGTTTCCAGTAACGTCTCCGAGCTGCCAGTTGATTCCGTCAAGTGCTTGGAGGAACCCTATCGTCCCAGAGGGTGCCGGAGTGAAACAGTGCTCCCTTTCTCGACGAACTGTTGTTTTACCTTGAGCGGGGTCGCGATCAGAATCACCAGAAACCAGTGACAAAGTTTATCCAGCGAGTGGGGGTCCTCTTGTCCCTTTGACCTTGGAATTTCCACCTTGTATAACACCTCGTCGATGCATTGGATGTGAAATTACTCGAGTCTACATGGCTGAATTCGTAGACAGTCCTTCCTCTTGAGTACTTCTCTATGAAGTCCACAGATCCAGGGGTTGACCACCCACAAGAACGTCTCCCAGGAACTTACTATATGGTCTGGGACTACGTCTAGCATTGGGAATGACCTTCCAGACGTTAGGAATACCATTGTATCCGTATCTTCCTCGTCCCATCAGTTAAATGATTCATCTTGTAGCATTCGGTAATATCTTCATACTCTGCTGTTGCCTTTGTGCTCGTATTTCGTCGTCGGGTGATATCCATTCTCCTAGCTCCTGACTCAGCTGCCATTCCGGGGTTCGTAGACGGTTGAAGGGAGCTCGGAGGAGTGTTGCTTTCGAACTCAGCGTCCATTCATCAGCCGGGAAGATTACACTATCGCTGTGCTGTTGCCAGCTGTGCCATGCGGAGGTGTATTCGTTGGACGGGCGGATAAGCCATTGCATTGCATGTTTGACTCGTTGGGTTTTAACGCCACCGCGATAGATGCCAAGCCCAAACCTCCTGCTTTGCGGGCGTGTGGATCAGTCCGGGATTCATCTTGTGCTTCATCTTTTCTAACTCTAGTACCTAACGCTGGTACTCCTCGCCAAAGGAACTGCTTTTGCAACCGTTCTAACTTGGTGAAGATGTCTGGTGTCGGCTGTAACATGATGGCCGTATACAGCAAGGTTGGTCGCATGATGACGTTAAGTATTAAGACCCGGTCTGCGATGCTGGTGTGCTTGGACGCTGCTGTTGTGAGTCTGCGTTGTAGACGTCGTAGTCTATCAGCTCAATTGATCACTCTTAAGCCTCCTGTCCCCACTTGATATCCAAGGTATCGAGTCGTCGTGTCATGTAACAGGACAGGGGTGTTGTGTATCATGTCTACGTCGATGTCCGTATTCAAGAAGATATAGCAGCTCTTACTGGGTTGGACATGCAGTCCCACCAAAATGCAAATTTGCATTCTTCAGCCACGAAGAGATAGCTATGACTTCTGTAAAGCTTGATGATAATATCTACTCACCTCTAGCGAGACCGCTCCGACTGGTCACATTAATCGGAGTGTCCTGGACTCCGTCACGGAGTTGTCGGCTCTCACACATATTGTGGGAAAGGTGAAGGACACATACAGTTCGTAGCTGCCAGAAGTTGAGGTGTTTGGTGGAAAGTAAATGAACGTGTCTGGGACTGTATTAAAGCAGCGTGTCTAGTACTGGTAGTGCGTTTCCTTTCGTAGGGCTCGGAATGGCAGGCAACACACATTGCCACTTCGACTTTATCCCTACAGAAAATCACCAACATTTTATTGCTGTTTGGTGACTATAATAATACTGCTATGGATACCCAAATGAAAGAGAGCCCTCATATCACCTATCCTAGAGCTTACCTTACGATGTCTGCTTACTGTCGAAGGAAGATGACGAGAAGCTGTGGTTTCATTTTCATTGTGCAAATGAGGTATATTGCGGTCATTTAGTCGTATCTAACTAACGATCACTAATGTCCGAGAAACTAGGCGCCCATTCACATCGCTAGATGAGAAGCTGCGGTTCACTCTGCATCGTTATCTTGAGAACAAATTTTTCCACGACGCCTTGAACTGTTCCCAAGGGTTAAATGGCGCCTCATCATCGGCGCTGGTCCTGATCACCTGGGCGAGGCATTCATGGCTAGTAGCTAGAACCACGGCAGTCGCTAAAATAACGAGGTTAAGCTTCATTGTTCTTGATGCCGAAACGAAGAAGTGGTTCGGCCAAGTGTCCGGCAGAGGGTAAATCACAAAGTGGTGCCTAGAGTTGGCAACAAGGCTAACACGTTGGCAATAAGGTTGAGTCGTTGGTAATCTTCTGCTGAGAAGTAATCAAGATTGATCGGTAAGATTCGCAAAGAGGAGGTTTGCCGATCCTCGGATAATTTTACTGAAGTCGACTTTGATGTGCTTTTTATCTGCGAATCGTTTCTGAAATGCAACCGTAGCTAACGCATTCATGAATACATGTATTCTTCGACGCCAAGACTCCTTACTACTAGCCCTAACTTAGGGAGGGCAGCAGACAACACCGAGTAAAAACGCGGATCATACTGGGAAGCGACAGTGCTCGTGAAATGCTTCTGAAAGGATTGTTAATGAAGGGACTTGCAATAGGTACCAGCTAGTATTCCTGTTGTTGCAAGCATTTTTCTATACGAAGAGGAGTCGTTTTAACCCATTTCAACTTTCAATGCACCGAGAATCTCGCTGCTCGACCAGTCTGACCGTTTAACACCGTATGGGTAGCACATGGCAGCACATCGATCACTAAACAGTTGTGCCCAAAGAGCTGTTTTTACGTGAGTTGGGGGCGATTTGATACCCGATTCGATCAGACCAAGCTTGAAGCCACCACATTCGAATCACTTCCACTGCGGAAGCTCCGCATGTACTCGTATCCCGGTAAGCCATGCTGTCTTGGACTCGTTAATGGAGGTGCCATTGAAGTTTGTATTCCCGCTACACTTGGAGGGCAGCTAAGACGAAGGTCCCGGCCATCGGATTCATTGAGGGATCGGCAAGCCTGCTCTTTGCTACAAATGTTTCATAAAGAGGAGGCTAAGATCATTAATAATGATCCTAGAGCTTCCAAGACGGACCACTTCTGCAATTACTCACACCGAGTAACTGAAACGTGTTGCTCTTGTCGTACAACCAGCAACATGCGTCCCATCCCTGTTGTTATCGCGGCTGCTCTCGTTGTGGCGATAACCTCACTGCAACAACTAAGACGAAGGTTCTGGACACCGGATTAATTTAAGGATCAGCAAACCTCTTCTTTGCGAATCTTACCGATCAATCTTGGTAGAAGATTGGCAACGACTCAGCCTTGTTGCCAACTTCAGGCGCCACTTTGCTATTTGTCGTCTGCCGGACACTTGACCGAACCACTTCTTCGTTTCAGCATCAAGAACAATGAAGCTTAACCTCGTTATTTTAGCGACTGCCGTGGTTCTAGCTACTAGCCATGAATGCCTCGCCCAGGTGATCAGGACCAGCGCCGATGATGAGGCGCCATTTAACCCTTGGGAACAGTTCAAGGCGTCGTGGAAAAATTTGTTCTCAAGATAACGATGCAGAGTGAACCGCAGCTTCTCATCTAGCGATGTGAATGGGCGCCTAGTTTCTCGGACATTAGTGATCGTTAGTTAGATACGACTAAATGACCGCAATATACCTCATTTGCACAATGAAAATGAAACCACAGCTTCTCGTCATCTTCCTTCGACAGTAAGCAGACATCGTAAGGTAAGCTCTAGGATAGGTGATATGAGGGCTCTCTTTCATTTGGGTATCCATAGCAGTATTATTATAGTCACCAAACAGCAATAAAATGTTGGTGATTTTCTGTAGGGATAAAGTCGAAGTGGCAATGTGTGTTGCCTGCCATTCCGAGCCCTACGAAAGGAAACGCACTACCAGTACTAGACACGCTGCTTTAATACAGTCCCAGACACGTTCATTTACTTTCCACCAAACACCTCAACTTCTGGCAGCTACGAACTGTATGTGTCCTTCACCTTTCCCACAATATGTGTGAGAGCCGACAACTCCGTGACGGAGTCCAGGACACTCCGATTAATGTGACCAGTCGGAGCGGTCTCGCTAGAGGTGAGTAGATATTATCATCAAGCTTTACAGAAGTCATAGCTATCTCTTCGTGGCTGAAGAATGCAAATTTGCATTTTGGTGGGACTGCATGTCCAACCCAGTAAGAGCTGCTATATCTTCTTGAATACGGACATCGACGTAGACATGATACACAACACCCCTGTCCTGTTACATGACACGACGACTCGATACCTTGGATATCAAGTGGGGACAGGAGGCTTAAGAGTGATCAATTGAGCTGATAGACTACGACGTCTACAACGCAGACTCACAACAGCAGCGTCCAAGCACACCAGCATCGCAGACCGGGTCTTAATACTTAACGTCATCATGCGACCAACCTTGCTGTATACGGCCATCATGTTACAGCCGACACCAGACATCTTCACCAAGTTAGAACGGTTGCAAAAGCAGTTCCTTTGGCGAGGAGTACCAGCGTTAGGTACTAGAGTTAGAAAAGATGAAGCACAAGATGAATCCCGGACTGATCCACACGCCCGCAAAGCAGGAGGTTTGGGCTTGGCATCTATCGCGGTGGCGTTAAAAACCCAACGAGTCAAACATGCAATGCAATGGCTTATCCGCCCGTCCAACGAATACACCTCCGCATGGCACAGCTGGCAACAGCACAGCGATAGTGTAATCTTCCCGGCTGGTGAATGGACGCCGAGTTCGAAAGCAACACTCCTCCGAGCTCCCTTCAACCGTCTACGAACCCCGGAATGGCAGCTGAGTCAGGAGCTAGGAGAATGGATATCACCCGACGACGAAATACGAGCACAAAGGCAACAGCAGAGTATGAAGATATTACCGAATGCTACAAGATGAATCATTTAACTGATGGGACGAGGAAGATACGGATACAATGGTATTCCTAACGTCTGGAAGGTCATTCCCAATGCTAGACGTAGTCCCAGACCATATAGTAAGTTCCTGGGAGACGTTCTTGTGGGTGGTCAACCCCTGGATCTGTGGACTTCATAGAGAAGTACTCAATAGGAAGGACTGTCTACGAATTCAGCCATGTAGACTCGAGTAATTTCACATCCAATGCATCGACGAGGTGTTATACAAGGTGGAAATTCCAAGGTCAAAGGGACAAGAGGACCCCCACTCGCTGGATAAACTTCACCAGTGGTTTCTGGTGATTCTGCTCGTGATCCCGCTCAAGGTAAGACAACAGTTCGTCAAGAAAGGGAGCACTGTTTCACTCCGGCACCCTCTGGGACGATAGGGTTCCTCAAGCACTTGACGGAATCAACTGGCAGCTCGGAGACGTTACTGGAAACAGAGAACTACTTGACCATGGCAAAGTATTGCGAGACTACAACATGACTGAAGGCATAGTTCTGGACACCACACCGATTCTTCATGGATTTCCATGGGAAGTGGACAACAAGATCACAAATAAGTGAGTGCTCAATGCACTAAAACGGCAACCATTTCGATGCTACCGACACGAAATCAGCAAACAACTTCGACCCATGGTGGAAAACTTGAAAGAACGGCGAGATGTATCAGAGTGGGTAATGGTGACGCAGGATCAAAGACCGAGAGAACTCTGGTCGGACAGCGGACCCTCACCGACTTCCAAGTGTGGACGGCGTACCGAGTCACTTTGGGACAACTCAACTTGTATCACGAAAGACGAAAGCAAGGTTCTCATTGCCGATTGACGCCTCAGTGCACAGAAAGAAAGAAGGGAGCGCTAGAGCACTTATTCTGGAGGTGTCCGAGGAAACGAGCGGTCTGGAGCTAGCTAGTAGCGCACTGGACAGGCAACTCCACGAAAACAGGACCGCCTCGACGAATACCAGCACTTCGTCGCAGTACGAGTATTACCACAAATTAGCCACCAGCTACTGGATCATAGTACGCAGCTGCATGGGGAGTTCAATGCGGACCACGCGGAAGCGGCACGACGAATATGGTGAGCGTACTGCAGTATTGCTACGGCTGAGCATTGGATGCAACGGAATCGAATCATCTTTCGCCAGGAAGAAATCACAGCGGAACAAAATCAACAAACAATATGGAAAGTGACAATGAGGCAATTGAGAGCAGCAACACTAAGAGGCTCCAAACGACCTGAGACAAAGATGCAAGGCATTCGAATGCACCAAGTTTTGGCTAGTTTCGAGTTCATGGAAACAAAGGCGACAAGATCAAGTCTGCCTGCCGCGACAGGTCATACGAAGACGACAAGAATCAGCCATCGTGCGGTGGTTCGAGATGTTTCAGGGATCTAATGACTAAAGTTAAATAGACACCGCTGATCATCAATTGGGGTGGGATTTTGCTCTCGAGTTTCATCCTTATCTAAAACGGCCAAGCATCCTCGAGTTCTTCGCTGAATTTGTCATCAATGAACGGCACATCAGCTCTACCGAAGTCCGCGGTTTCCAACGCTGCACGGGCTGCATCAGTGAGCTGCTCCCACATGATGAGGTCTTGAGAATCACCATCTTCGCTGGTCGAGTATAGGTATCCATCTGACACATACGGTGCAGTGCTAACGCCAAATTTGGGTGCCGTTCCGTTGATGATATCAAATTTCGATACTGGTGCGATCTTGCCGTAGCCACTGCCTTGATCCGTCGAGATGCCCAAAATCTTTGGCGTCTCAATGCAGGATTGTCGATCCATATAACCACATTTTTCCAGGAATGACGCCGTATCAGACATCTAACCAGAAACGTTTTGGAAAGTACCAGGCATACATGATGGCCCAAATGTCGTTGTGCCACGCAGCTCGCCCGTATATCTGCGAACCCAAAGAGAGACTTTACATCCAGTAGCGCCTTTAGTCCCCTTCAACCCTCCACTGGTCTCCCCGGCTGCGTTTACAGCAGGGTAGGGAGCACAACCAATGTGAATGGTGAGTTGTGGTTTGAACTTGACGGCAGCCTTTTCGGAGTCAGTGACAGGTTCAGGCTGAGAAACGATTGCACCTTGTCGTGGTCGATGGAGATGGCATCAATGGCAACGAAGGGTGCAGCAGTAACAATGAAGACGATCGCGCGAAGATTCATCGATACTGACAGCCGACTGATTCCGTGTGCAACCAAGACGAACAATTGTAGAGTGTGCGACTGGTCAATGAATTGGGTGGTGGAATACTACCATATTTGACGAAACAGATCTGGTACAGTTCGCTGCCGACCGTGATTTTAATCTGTAGTCACTCGTCTCCTTGATGCCCATCCGTCTGGATAATCGGTTGTTGACACCCGTAGCGTAAGCACCGTACCATAAGCACCGAGGTAATCTATCCGCCGATTTACTCGACGTGTCCAGGGCCTCCCTCTCCACCGCGTCCACCACACTCTATAGTCACCTGACAGTTTGTCGGGTTCTACTCACTGCTCAAACGAATGTTTATCACGAGGGTACCACAACGAGCAG
>VKKV01000204.1:0-11772 GCA_008080845.1 Phytophthora kernoviae
GTGCGAGGCGCCAATAAAGACCCCGACGAGGTGGTCGCAGCATTCAAAGCCGACTGTAAACTCTATGGCCAGGGAGAACTACGCGCCCGGGTCTTCTACGACCGACTGGCCTCTTATTTCGGCAGTGAACTGATGCTGGAGCACATGATCCCACAGCTGGCGAGACTCATCCCTGATGACAAGAAGAGGAAGAAACTGGTGAAGGTCCACGTCAAGCACAAGAGTAATGGCACAACAACTACTGCCACCAGACAGATTCAGAGACCAGTTTCTTCCTCCAGTTCAGGGCTCATAGCAGAGACTTCTTCTAGGTTACCACCACCTGTGAGACCTTCTGGAGATCGACGACCTTATTCGGCGTCGGAACTCATCAGGAGAGACAGTATTGACAGTGACACGTCCAGTAACACAAGTGGGGAGTTGGTGCCGACCTCAGCACCAGGGTCAAGACTCACGATGAGTCGAAGTACTGACAACCCTAAATGTGCCATTTGCAGTGAAGCTTTTGATATTAAACGCAGAAAGCATCGCTGTCGCAAGTGTGGAGCGAGTGTCTGCCATTCCTGCAGTCCAGCACGGATGTTAATCTCCCTGATCAAGTGGCGAGTGAGAGTATGAAGAAGAAATACGATCCGGCACACCCCCAACGTGTGTGTACAATCTGCGCACCGATTTTGCAGTGCTTCCAGGATGGACTGAATTCGCAGTATGCAAATTGTCACAAGGAGAACCCACACGAGGCCAAGACGCGGCTGCATCTGCCGTATAGTCGGTCACTGAAAGTGCGTGTCGGTCTGCTGCGGATATTCTGGGCAACTTTTTCCGACCGGATTTTGGGGCGGATAGCGACCGCTATATCCCTGTGAGTTTCCTAAAGCGAGCGCATGGGATCGCTTTCCTAACGGTTATTAAGGCGGGTCTATTGATCACAGCGAAGATGGGCACAGGTATCGTGATTGCCAAGTTGGATGATGAGACTTGGTCGGCACCATCTGCAATTGGTACGGCAGGTATTGGCGGCGGGTTTGAAGCTGGTGGCGAACTCATCGAAGTCATGATTGTCATGGGCTCCAAAAATGCCGTCAAGGTCTTCCACCGTACACAGGTGAATGTTGGTGGTGGGTTGAGTGTGGCCGTTGGGCCTTACGGGCGCGATGCATTGGCGCAGGCTGCAGCCAGTCGAGGTGGCTTCAATGCCAATTACAGCTATTCCACAGCCGCGGACTATTCGCCGGTATCTCACTGCATGGAGCGGTTATCACGGCGCGGACAGAGATGAACAGCAATTTCTACGGCCAGAAACTCACACCGGAGGAGATTTTAAGTGGAACTGTTGCACAGCCTCGAGCTGCACAGTGTTTGTACGAGGCCATCGACCGAGCGATGGATGGGATCGCGCAATTCGACACTTCAGGTGGCGGCTCACAAAGGCGTTCTTCTTCCACAGGTACTACTGAGGGGCCGTGCACATCCTGTCGTTGCGAACAGTTCGTCCCGAAGGCGTTCTCCAAGAAGTGCAAGACCTGCGCACACGTGCACAACTCAGTCGCGTAGAATCTATCCAAGGGGAATGAGCATTCCTATTTGACTGACCAGCTATACAAGAAGATGAAGAGTGGTGGGCATTTTTGACAAAGTAAATATTCAATATTATCCAGATACAATAGTCGAACGAGGTGTCTTGTGTTTGGCTCGATAGATGTTTCTTCTTCTACATACTTGCTTCAGATCATTGCACGAAACGATAAAAGTTGTTGAACCTACGATTACCTTTATGACGATAATAATATGGGTCAAAGCAGTCAAGTAGATGTCGGGAAGTTGCGTTTCGAATGTCGGTGCTACAAAGTACTTCAAAGTACATTTTCGTGGTACATGAGCTACTTTTTGTCTTTCATGTACGACAGAAAATGACAGTGTCATTTTGTTCTCGTGGAATTCCTCAGCGCCACTTCCCATTTCGCCACCTGAGACTCAAGCGACGAGAGAGAGGAACCGAAAAGAAAATGTCGGGGTCCCAGCAGCAACAAGCGAAGGAGATTGAATTATGGTGCTTGATCACCGGAGGCCAAGAGTCTCGATTTAACGTGGTCATCTCAAACGATTCTCGCAGGGTAGAGCTGTAGAATGAGATCATAGCACAGAATAATATTTTGTTGGCGTTGCATCAAGCGAATATGCTCCACCTGTACCCAGCAAAGAAAGGGCTGCAATAAAAACGGCAGCAGGTGGCTATCCAGCGCAGACACTCAAGCACCTGATCTTCGCTCAAAACGAGAGTGGACTCCAGAAGAATTGTCGGAGCTGACGGGCGTTCGCGTGGAGGAGATAGACCCAGAGAACACACTGAGGGAAATCTGTGATATTGTCGAGCAGAAGCAAATCCACGTCCTCTTCGTGCCGGATGTGGTCGGGCTGCCAGCAAAAAGCGCCGACTGGAAGATGCCGAGGGGTCAATTCTCGGTTCATTAACAACACTGCAAATTCCACAAGACGAATTTCAGCTCGATGCTTTCAAGGTGAGGCAGGAAAGTAACAATCCCATCATGAACGCGTCTGGACTCCACGAATTTTGGGACAAAAGTGGTGATTTTCTGTCGTCGTATTTCGTTCGGAAGGAAGAAGCGATGTGCTGGCAAGTGGTGGAGAAACTGCATCCGAATGTTGGAGACCGTCATATTGTGCTCGTGGGTTTACCTGGTGTTGGCAAGTCGTGCTTCCTGATGGTGTTGGGTTTCTACATGACGTGTGTCAAGAAACAAGTAGTGTTGAGCATACGTCGTGTGAATTGAGGTGATTGTACGAATGCAATTGTATATCTCGATGGTAAAGGATCTTTTGTGCGAAAAGTTAACCTTGGTCCTAATGAGACCTGGACCATCCGCAAGAAAGCGAGGATTCATGGGGTACTTGTTCTGGTGGACGGATATACTCAGGGCGAAGTGAACACACGATATGAACTTAGACAATTTCATCTTCTTGCAACCTCATCCTAATACGATGCCAAGGGCGGTGGCCCATCTCAAGTTGTGGTGTTGCCAGCTTGGAGGCTCGAGGACCTAGAGCAGTACGCACGTTTGACGAATTGGGTGGTTTCAGCTGGATTTCCCACGACCAAGAATTTGGATGAGACTGCGATTTTGTCCAACCTTGTCAGAGAGCAATATTTCTACAGCGGTGGAGTCTACGTGAATTTCGCAAGACGCGCAACAAACAGAAGTAAAAAGTTGTGTTCGATTGTGGTAGAGTTAACAATATGGAGATATACCAATTGGTATCCACGTTCGGGTCCAATCGGAATGATGACCGAGCGGAGTTCGTCGCCACTACGTTAACGATCAGACCGATGAAGATCACTATTCTGACCAAACTTATTGAGGATGACGGTGGATTCAGGATATGCGATGAAGCTTCTGGAGAACAGAGTTAATGTGGAGAAGCAGGTGGGGTTATATGAGTACGCCAAAACGATCGATGCTGGCTTCTCGGATACCGCATATAAGTTTGCATTGCATCGTTGTTGTCGGGAGGCGTATGCGAAGAGGGCTCGTGTGGTGTTGAATATGCCCGAAGGATGTTACTACAAAAATCGAAATAGGCCTCATAGTGAACATGCTACCTTTGAGACGATCGTAGCTTACGTTCATGCAGCCATTGATAATACAACCACGTTCGAGCAGCACCGGCTGGATGCGTTGAATGCAGCTATCGAGAAAAACGACAACATCAAACGTTTCAAGCGCGTGTTCGTGGTTGTGCCCGGACGCAAACAAGTGCAAGACTTTCAGATTGCGTGATGCTCCAGACCCGAAACAAGTTGTGCACCAGATTAAGTCCATCTGGAACTACTAAAGTGAACAAATTTATACACAACAGCCCAACCGGCCACAACAAAGTTCGTATGGTGCATACTTGACTAGGTTGGCCAAAGCCATTTTTCAATGTTCTCATCTTTTTACCGACCGATTGTTGTCTACAGTAAGCACTCAAACCACTTGACAGGTTTCTGCGAGTCCTTGAAAACCCGTCGCCAGCTAAGAATGCCGTATCTGCGTGGTTCAATTCGGGCATATAAAACTGATCTTTGTAGCTGGTGCCGAACAACGAGCTATCGAGGCCTTTGGCACAACTTTGGAATTCCACGAGGCCGTCGTTCTCGGTAGACTTGTGTGGGATTTCTTTGCCCGCAAGAATATTTGGCATTTGATACTTGGAAAAGAGTCCGACGTAGTAGTTACTGCAAATTGCTGCTGTCACATTCCCTCGGTAAGCCTCCTGAGCAGCAGTATACGCCACGTCTCGAACTGTTGAGCTGTATTTTTCCTTCTCATACACAGTGGACCTGCGAGAAGTGGAGACTGGACATTGTCCAATGAGTTTGAGCAGATCAACCGCAAGGTCCCCGACTTGTCCGTTGCAATAGCCTTGCAAGTAGTCGACGGCCATGCTGCCCGTCATCGGTGGACTGAGACTCACCCACGACGTGTTCGAGGCGAAGCTACATTTTCCTGTTGCAAGTGCTCCAGCCATCACGAGCCCACCCATGGAGTGAGTCACGATAATCGTGTCGTCAATGGTGCGAGACGTCAAGTCACTTGTGTCACTCATTGAGAGGGAGATGTTGCAGTATTTCTCCTGGAGGGCATCGCTGGTCCATCCGTAGTCGACGGTGTTGAGGACAGCGTACTTGACCGTCGAGCAACAAGGCGTGTGGCCACTGATATCTCCGAACTTGGTGGGGATTATCTTGGGAGAATCCTGCAGTTCGTCCAACTCGTCCTGGTTGCCTAGACCATGGAAGAATATGCACGGTCGAGGCGTGGATTTGCAGGAACATGTCGATGCAGCCATGGCCATGTGAAACGCTGTCTTGAGTTTTCTGGAGCTGTCTAGTGGTATGGACTTACCAGTGAGCAGCGCCACTGCAACTGGGGTTACCGCTATAGATTTCACCACAGCACAGGATGTAGATCGATCTGTTAACGTTGGGGCCGAAATTCTGACAGGATTAGCCAGATATTTCACCACAATGTCCATATCACTGCTGAATGCGGTGAACCCGGAGGCACCAGACACACAAAAGCGAAGCCTGCGTCGCCAAAGGAAGTCTTGAATAGGGTTCCACTTGTACAATCAACGGCTTCGCCGCCTACGGAGGCGCTCGGGATGGGGACAGCGTCGTTCAGAGCTGGTAAAATGGAGTTGAACAGCGAGCTAGGTGGAAGGCATCGCGTTGACTGTACGGGGTTATCCGATGTGGAATTTTCTGCCAAGTAAGCAACACCATCCGCAAGAATGTACGTGAATTGGGTGTCGTCCTCGATGAACGTTGAAATGCCGTCGTAAAGGACATTGGTGTTGTCTACAGACGTAACTGGGTTGGCGAAGATGTCGAACTTGGAGTATCCGTGAATATTCATCGCCTTTCGCTTAAGGGTGACATGGAGTTTCAATGACGGGGCATTTGCCAATGAATTCTGCAGTCTGCGTTGTTCAGAGACGAAAGTTTCATGTTCCAACGAACTAACCAAACTTGCTACAACCACTGTAAGAACCAAGAGATAGGCGACATTGAGAGGCAATCTCGTAGAAAGCTGCATACTGCTCGAGGAACAAAGCGTGTCTGAAAATAATGGCTACGTCAAGTTTGGTGAGTGCGTGGCGCTAGACCGCTAGGTCTTCATGGCCGTAAGCACGTGTTGTTCGTGTCCCATGCACCATGGCATCCTCGACAACCGGTGGTTCTCGGAACATGTGATCAATGAAGTTGTGGAACAAGCCATACCACAAGATTCTATCGCATGGCAGAGACCAAAACGTTTGTAGTTGAAAACATGCTATCAGTACTCAAAGCAGCTTGAAATCGGTCATCAAGGATCACCACGTATATTTTGCGTACGATCAAGACTAGATGACGCTTAGATAGTTAGAAGCCTTAGTGGAAGATGGGACTGCGGAAGCTGAACAGTGAACTGGGCCCAGGTGGTGGGCATGCAACTCGTCCTGACAACCAGCCCAGTGGTCGTAGCTCACATCGATTGTCGTCTCGTTCACTTCCGTGATTTCAAGTAGCTGCCACCCTCGCTGGCCCATTCCACGTCTTGCTGTGATTGTTCACCAGCACGCTTTGGGTCAACTATTATCATAATGTATGCTGTTGTCCGTTTTCCATCTTGTCGCGTCCGGTGCAGTCGTTGAGCAAGCTGTATGTAGCGGAAATGCACGGGGCCAGGAATATTGTAAGCCAGAACGTACATACCATCTTTCAACCCCTGCAATACTTGAGTAGATACGCTATCACGCCGCTTAAAACTCCAGTTTAGTGGTGTAGCAAGAAGTGGGGACGTGTTGATATCCGATTTCTCCAGCATTTTATTCATGCCGTCCAGTGACCCCTGGATGTGCGTGGTGAACCTGGCATGGGCGACCAGCGAGTTGTCCTCCGATCTTCGAGTTAGAGGAGCGTGATGAATTGTCCAGCCGAACAACTCCGCTACTGGATCAATGTGTGGTGGGTCTTCACCGAACCACTGGGTGCAGCACTCAATTGAAGCGTCGAATTCTTTTCGCTTGAGCGGATGGAAGTAGAACGGTGGCTCGTCATTTGGAAATTGAACCATCCAACCCGACTCATTTCGTTGTTGATGTGCCACCCACTCTGAATTCCGGCTAACGTCTGCAATACAGAGCTGTTCCTTCGAGGAGACAGCACAATCCTCTATGGCCTCACGTGTCAAGGACTGGAAACGCTCGTGCAGCTGGAGCCTCTTATGAATCGCCAGGTTCTCACTCCGCAGGTTCTCACTCTCGAGAACTAGTCGGGATACTGCGTCGATGGCGTCGTTCTTGTCCAATGATGACCCACTGGCACTCTTTGTCTGGATCAATGCAGTCAGTCGTCGTCTCACTTCGAGCTGCAAGCGCTTCTGCTCCCTGCGCATTTGGATTAATGTTTGTTTCTTTTTTGGCCCGAATGCGCACGTAGGACTCACGGTGCTTCTGTCGCTTCCACTCCTGTTGGACTTCCTTTGACCATGCGTCTGTTGTTGAGATGACCCATTCTTGAAGCATTTCAGAGTGGTCTCCGTTGCGCATAGTGACGGTAATTAACTCCTTAATTGTCACTATGACTTTCCGAGTGATGAGGTGTGAACAGCACTGATCACGTGAAAGAATGCGGCATCGAAGCGGAGACTTCTGCTCTGATGCACCAACCAGAGCACAACCCATATGGATAAGCAGCTATACGGTGTGCATAAGAACATGCTGGCATATTGACGCTCATGCACTAGCCTCTGAGCTTGCATAAACTATAACCGGATGTTGATTCGACAACTTCTACCTCAGAAGAGTAGACAGCTGAGTTTTAGAAAACGTACATTCGTGCTATGAGAGCCTAGGTTTCAGTCCGAACACCAAGCAACAGCACGCTAGAAGGCATTAGCATTAAAAATTCTTCTTCTCATATCTGAGACGACAATCAGTCAGAATGACGCATAAAGTGGACAAGTGCGCTATCACTGATGGCAACCATGTCACATGGTTAGTGAGCTTTGCCCGTTCCAAACCCTCATTGTACTTGCCATCAGGTTCATCATCAGCTTTGGCGACGAGACTACATTTCATTGAAATCCATCGGAGAGCCAGAAACGATTTCACGTACTCCGGCGCCTCGACGCTAAATACCGTCGTTCAATGCCGCGTTGACACCCCAAACTCACTACTTCTCATCTAAAGCAAAGTCCAAAACACTACGCTTTTTTTAACAATACCACCAAAGTATATCTTATCTTCAGTATCTACCAAATAGCCTCTAGAGTATGATCGCTCATGTTGATGCTCTCGAATTAACGTCTTAACGTTTAAAAAGTTAAAAACTTTTGTCTAGCAGGAAAGTAGGCTAGATGGTACCAGTATTTGCTCCACTCGGACAGCAAACTGAGACCACTGAACCACTAGATATCCTGCGCGCAGCTCGTTTTGGCACTCAATCTGGTGCTCGTAGGTGACATCAATTGTAGTTTCATCGACCTCAGTGAATCTGATAGATGCGTTGCCCTCTGTGAGTCACGCGCCATCGTCCTGCGGTCCCTCAGCGTCACGAATGAGTTTGTTTACCTTCGAATTGACAGCCACCATGCTTATCTCGAGTCTCCGTCTGCTGTTCAATAACTCCCATTACGCTCGCCGTACGCAAGACAGATGGCGGAGATGTGATGGACCAGAAATATTGTGTACAACAATGACAGTGTTCGCGTCAATCTCCTGCAACGATTGAATGGTTATGTTGAAGTGCTGGACGAAATCCCAGACCATTGGTGTCACTAGGACATAGCATAACTCGACCTGCTTCGCAACTGCAGTCTTAAAAGCTTTGTCGAGCGAGCAGTTGAGTCGCTTCGTGAACCACGCGTGCAGCGACGGTGACTTCGATGGCACGGAAAACATCAGGGCCCAATGTACTTCCTACCCGAAGAGCATCCTGATGAACGAGTTAGAAGGCGGCTTCGACGCAAACCCAGAGCCCAGGGAATTTGTCATCGAACTAAGTTCGTCACTAGAGAACGGATAGAAGTAGAACAACGGCTCTTCATTCGGGAAGTGTATCCGCCATCCTTCCTGCTCATCGTCTAGCAGTATCATTCGTTTGTCATGATCGTCTACCACCGGCTATTCACTCGACTTGATTAGTAGTCTTTGATATTTTCCGTGTCGATCAATCGCATCACGAAGCACTGCATTTTGACATTAGAGTGTCTCTCGTTCGACCACCAACTCCCGCAAGACCTGCTGTCCGCTTGGGGCGTTGCCCTCTACCGACATTCCACAGTGCGATATCTCGCATCACCTCCTCATACTGCTTCATCCAGTGTTCAAGATACCGGTACTCTTTCACGCAACTGTGTCTGGATCTCCTCCTTCTTCAGGCGGAATGCCACCATTCGGACGCGATATTCTCGACGCTTCATCACTTTCAACTCCTCGATTGCCTGCTTGAGCGAGTCCGTCAACTGGATGTTGTTTATACTGGCCAACTGCATGATTGTCTTGATAGTATTGGTTGCTGTGTGAAACAATTGAGGGGCTGTATCGTGTATGACAAATGAAAAAGTGCAGTAACTCAAGACGTGACGTGGGCCTCTGTGAGCAATCGGCGCAGCATCCCACTACTACAGTACACGGATTATTCTGTTCTTGTGCTTACCTGGCGAGAATCAACTTTCACGCAATCTGTGACTACAAAACACTGTTGTTGTTAGGGATCATCCCATCTGGACTCGTCGGTTGCTTGCCGACAAGTACCAAGTCCACATACACATGTACATCAAGGCTGTACCTGTTCTCATGACGTACGTGCTAGGTCCCTGCTTATGCAAAAAAAGAAAACCTCGATCCCGCCATTGAACTTAAATGCATACCCGAGTTTCAGCAACCGGCCTACCAGCTCTTTGGACACCACCTCCAGGAGTCCCTGGACCACTCGTTTTTTCATTTGCCAGCCTAATATTTGCTCCATCACTTCCAAACTGCACTGCCCTCCACCGTCCTTCTTGACAAACTGTTGATGCCAGCTTAGACGCTGTGGTCTGTTTGACACTTTGTAGCTGGCGTTAGGTGTGCTTCGCTTTTTAGTCATTTGAGTGTTACCATGCTGAGGTTTGACGATTTTGCTGACGTCGGCTGGTACAGTTTGCGTGTTGGACTGGACTGGTGTAACATTAATAAAGAGGAACCCACGTCGTACTCCATGAGCTTTGCTACTTGCTACTTGCTACTTGCAACTGCTATGTCTGTGCCAGCGATTCCATGAGTTTCTGCTCGGCCTCGTAGATCAACTGCTCCACTGTTTCTTGAGTGGCTGGCTTCAATTGCCGCATGACGGATTTCAGTCATTGACTTGGCGGGGACAACAAAATGGACTGGAGTCGTATAGTCACGGCAGCGTACGGCAATGGTGTCGCCTGAAAAACCGGGAACGGGAGTTCGAATCCCTCTATTGTCTACACGCTCAGCGAGACTATCGCCAGGTTTCACCTCTTTTTTCCCTGCTAGAATCCCCATCTTTAGCTTCTCGCTGTCCCAACCAAGTGCTGTGATTCCAATTCCAAACTTCAGACAAAAACCAAACCCACAATACTACTACGTACATGTAGTAGTACGAATGCGAGTTCATGTGGTCGCTCCCTTGAGACCAGAGTTTATCATTAACTGCATAAAACTTCAACAAGAGCGGGTCGAAGATGGGATTTCCAGCGACAGCGGTCAGATCACCGATAGACGAGGCAATCATCAGCATCAGGTACACTCTACCGCCGCCCACTACTACTCCGTCGATTTAATCGCTCAAACTTAGTCTTTGCAGCGCGATCGAACGCCAAAGAAATGGTTGACTTCAATAGTATCTTCGAATTGTAAAATCTATCGGATAGGTTGTGCTGTTCACTAAGCTGTCTGCCACCTTTTTACGGCGAGATGAACATGGATGATGGCGACGGGCAGTCCACAGAGTTGCCTGTGTACGTGAGCTTGCCACTCTCATTGTTGACACGGAACACATCAATACTGCTGGTATCTTGGTTCACCGCCAGCAGGAAGTCCTTACACGAGGATATCGCGAGGCGTATCTCCACGCGTGGGGATGATCTCCACCAGTTCCAGACGCGTGTCCGGCAGGATCTTGTAGCTCGCGATGCTATGACAGAAGCGCGTGGACGCAAACACAAACTTCCCGCAAGACGAGATGTGGATGTCTGCGGCCAGAGCAGCGGGGCGGAGTAGTCTTTGGGCAGTGTCGAGATGTTCTGCAACGCATCCGTTCCCAGTTTACCAGTCTTGGCATCCAGAGGGTACACCCCAACGGTGTTGTCCAGCTCGCCAATCACGTAGCCCACGCCAAGCTCCGGGAGAGCGCAAAGTGACGAGGGCCTGATCCAGGCGGACGAGTGATGAACTGCTCATCCACCAGCTTCTTGTTGGCTGCATCCAGTGTGTACTGCACCACCTTATCAGTGCCCAAGTCAGCAGCTACAAGTCCCGTTGGGGTCCAGGCTGTACTGTGGATATGAGAAGCTTCTTGACGGTCAGGGATGGCCATACTGGCTCCCTCCACTCTGTGGTGGTCACTAGCAGCATCTAGAGAGCCGTCAGCATTGACTGGGAAGATTGACAACCCGCCGCCATAGTTGGCGACTGATACAAAGTCTTTGTTTGGACTGAGTGCTACGTGGCACGAATACATTCCACCAGTCTCGTGGCGACTGATTTGAGTCAGTTGTCCGTCCTTCTCCATCTTGTAGGCAGATATGAAGCCCGTTTCCTCGGCGGGACGAAGCTTGGAGGGTTCGTTGCACTCATTGGCAACGTAAAGTGTGGATTTGGATCCAAAGATGTAGGAGGGGTTGATGCCTGCACCTTCAGTGACTGTGAGTAGCTTGAGAGCGCCCGTGGAGTTGTCGAAGGGAATGGATTCCTTGGCATGGCCATCCACGTGGCCTTCCTTGCGAGTGTACGTTCCTACATATAATGTCGGCATTGTTTGCTTCTTTTTTTAATAATGAACATCATTAGAACCCATTCCTTTGTAAAGCACCGAAGACGTCAAGTGAAATATGTGATCACCAGCTTTCGACATCACAAGATGCTACATGCTCTACATGGCAAGTAAGGTTAAATCGCCACGGTTAAGTCGATTTAACCTGTATACCTACCATTTGGTGTATACAGCTTGGTTCGCTATTTCGGCTCGGTCTGGACTCCATCAGACCCGGGTTT
>VKKV01000207.1:0-10612 GCA_008080845.1 Phytophthora kernoviae
GCCCTCACCATGCAATTAGATTAGATATTCTTTTAGCTAGGTCTGCTAAGAGGCCCACTACGCGGCGGGCCGACACAAATATAGTTGTCAAATTTCTACCTAAATAGTCTTTGCTTTGTATTAGAAATACACGTTGTCGTGTATTTCTTTAGTAAATCTAAGTAAGACTTACGCTTCCTAACTACGCACATACCGTATGTATGCTAGAAGCAGAGTGGTTGTCCACCCTGTTTCATGGGCTTCCTAACTCACTACCAATAACCACAAGGAATAAAAATCACTTGTGTCTCTCGGGAAAAATTGAACTCTGATTGTAAATCTTACAGATGCAAATATAAAAGACCTGCTAGGCAAAGACGCAAACTCCGTCTGGGTACATCTTGAACTTTGAGTGAGAAGGTCCGCCGAGTACTTGACTTGAGCAGCACTTGATAAAATGATGGCACCTGATTGGCTGAGACTTGCGAGGAGTTCGTATTCGTCAAGCCATGAAACAGGGTGGACAACCACTCTGCTTCTAGCATACGACGTATGTGCGTAGTTAAAAGCGTAAGTCTTACTTAGATTTACTAAAGAAATACACGACAACGTGTATTTCTAATACAAAACAAAACTATTTAGGTAGAAATTTGACAACTATATTTGTGTCGGCCCGCCGCGTAGTGGGCCTCTTAGCAGACCTAGCTAAAAGAATATCTAATATGTGCATGGTGAGGGCTATGGTTGGCCCTCACGTGTTGCAATATGCATGCGCTTCATTGGTTGAAAGGTACCTCTTTCTACCAATAGTAACGCCTAAGCGCCCGCCACTAATAACCAATCAATGGCGGCTCGAAATGATTGTAATCCTGTATGTGGTCCACACACACTTCAGCCTGCTTCATATGTATACAGCCTATCCGCAATCCCTGCCGGATAGTTATACATATACATATGTATATTTGTGTAACCCTGCTACACCACCACCCCGTTAAGGTTGATTGTTCACCCGTCAATCGACTTTGACGGGTAACAGTTGACCACTGAAATTTCTTCGTGATTCCTGTCTCGCTTTCTCTTCGTAGAGAAAGCGTTATCGTGCTCAAGCCCTCTGCTTCGGCTTGTGGAACGTCTCCACCAGCTGATAAGCACTCCGCCGACGAGGATTCGTCGGCGGGCGCGAATCTCCGTGCATGATTATCATGCACGGCAGCACAAAGCGGTCCGTTGTGCTGATACCCCAGGTATTAGCACGCAGAGTTCCGGCAATTTCTGACCGGACTCTGATGTCATGCGTATGCTCTATTCAGAGGATACGGACTTGTGGTGAAGCCTAGTCCATCTTTCCGGGGAGAATGGATTGATGGACTGAGATAATCCACGGTGTGACCACATAGACTCAGATTATCAGTTATCCGATCTGGATAGACCAGATGGGTGCATTCTTTGAAGCACACAACCGGGTCGCATATGGTGCTATCTTTGAATAACGCGAACTACCCTGAAAAGGTAGATCGCGGATGGAGCTACTTTGGATACCGCGATCTACTCCAAAAGTAGATCGCCGATGGGCCAATCATTGCGATACACGATCTAATCTGCAGATCAGATCGCGGATGGATCAATCTTTCCGGTACGCGATCTGACTCAGAAAGTGTACCCACCGGGTGATGGACTATTGACTGGGTGATGAACTACTGACTGGGTGATGGACTACTGACTGCGAAGTGGAATCTTTGGGAGAAGGCAAGCCTTCTCACTCTTAAAAAGTCCTCTTCAAGGAAGAACTCAAGGAAGTCCTCTTCAAGGAGAGTAAGGAACGAGTTGGGTAGGGAGAACGTAGGTTTCTTAGTATAAAGGAAATCAAGGTTACTTCTGTGTACTTTAAGTGTTCTAGGGCGGGAATTATATTGGCCCACTTAGTACATTTAGTTAAAGGTAGATCAACTCAACAGTAGCTCCTGGATAGTTGGCCAGGCTACATCGTTCCACAAGATCAAGACCCCGCTAAAGGAAGCGGTTAAGAAGCAAAGGAATAAGGGGAACAACACACACCCCTCAAGGTACCCTAGGACTAGAGCCATCTCTAGTCCGTCGATCAAGATCGATACCCAACCCGTCACCTCGTGAAGAAGTTTCCACGAGGCGACACCCCAGTCCCGCGCCTCGCCAGGGTAGTCCACCTGACATCGCTGCGCGTTTTCTCGAGACACCGAGAGAGCAGAGCTAGCCCACCGACGGGTACACAAGGTGAGAAGACATCAGCATCCCCACGGACGATCGGAGTACCCCCTCCGTTAGTCGGTAGTTCGGGCGCCGTGTGTGTGGAGATCGTGAACGCGTTTTCACCGATCTCGCTACACCACAGACTCCCATGACGAAGCGTTGGATAGCGCTTCGTCCGACCCCAGGTGGTCACCGCCTTGGGTGGGGAAGACAAGACTGAGAGTCTGTCGCCGGGCTTCGCCGCCAGCGAGTCAACTCGCTGGAGGAAGATGAGGGCGCTCGTCCCAAGCGAGCGCGCTCCGACGCTGGTTCGTCGACGGAGGTCATCTCCGTCGATGTCGGAAGTGTCTCACCGGCAACCATGCCGGCGACTCCACGCGGCGATCCATCCTGATGGATCGCCGTGGATGCTTCTTCACAGCGCATCCATGAGATGCGCTGGTCTCATGACGGCTGCTCTGCAGCGCCGCATGATTTGTTCAATGACGATCCCATCAAGTCTGATGGGATCGAGGACCTTGGCCTTGCGGCCGAGTCCGATGAGCGACGCGAAGAAATCGCGTCGCTCTACCTCGAGCAGCGCTTCTAAAGGAGCGCAGCACCGATCTAAAAGTCAGATCAGTGAGGTAGCAGCCCTGGCTCAGGGCTGGAACCAATTCGTTGTTAACTATAACAACAATCCAGACGCATTTCGCTCTCGCTTAGCGAAATTGCGTACGCGTTATTATAACCATAATAACACGGGTCGAGTCACTCGTCTGCACGAACTCTGTGCAGACGCCGACATCCCATGTGCTGTGCCGCGAGGCCAGCACTGTCCAATCTGTCCGCAAGATGCCGACAGATTGACGGACAGCGATGTCAACGGGTACACGTCGATGCGTGTACCCGAGGAGGTCCGTAAGTGGCGCAATAGCGTCTTCCCAGACGCCGGGAAGCGCTCGCCACCTTCCGATAACGGCCTCCAGTATGATGGTAGGATCGGATACTACCATTTCGAACCGAGAGCTACTCTCGATTCGTCCGTAGGTGATGGTGCGCTTCGTACGCCATCACCATTTCCGGAATGTCCTTCACGAGGACATCCCGCGGCTCCCAGGAGTCGTGTTGGGGAGGCCATCCTCTCCAACGACATCGAAAACGACGCTGACCTTGGTCAGCGCGTGGCTCCTGGTGAGCTACAATTCGCTGTACAATCCAGCGAATTGTCCTATCCGCGGTCCGCAAGGGCGGCGGCGGTGGTGGGAATGTACCCACACTCTGATCAACTATCGGCGGTTGATCAGTCTCTGCAGCTAATGTCTGCTGTCTATGCGGCCTTCCGTAAGGACGCGTGGCGCGATCGCCGAGCTCCGCTCGACGATAGAGAAGCTCTCCGCGGACGTGGAGAGCTCCCGGACTGCTGCCGCAAAGGCAACATCTGCTTCACAGCAGATGGAGAAGAACTTCTCGAAACTCCTCGAGAAGGTTGGCATGCGACCTTCGCGCTCGGAGGCCGAGCGCGAGTCTGGCAGCGATGGCCACTCATAGTGTCATCGCTTTGTGGCGTATCATGCTCATGATACGCCTTCAGTCGCCCAACGTAAAACGTCGGGTGCAAACGCATGCTGGATGGTATATCCAGCGTGTATGCTGCACCTTGGCGATGCAAGATGCGGAATGGGCCGATGAAGCGCGGAGCGAGCTTGCTCGCTCCGAAATCCGAAACTGCATGTCTAGGAAGGTTATCCGTAGACAGTAAGACTAATGAATTCGTTTTGAACTCATTAATATTGTTGCGGGATTTCTTATCCGCATTCATCTTCTGTCGATCGACAGAAGATGCGATTACATCGCGGACAAACCGCATTATGGTTTGTCTGCGCTGGACAAAGTCCACAGCGTCCAAGTTGGTCCTCCCGACCAACTTATCATCCAACTCCATGGCCGGCATGGAGTGGGCACCTTGTGTGACGTCGCCCGGCGACGTCACTGTCTTCTTCACGGCTGAGCCCTGCTCAGACGTTATGGGTTGGTACATATTCGTGCCCGGTGCAGACGCGAAGCGTACTCGCTTTTGACGCGCGACAGTGCCGCGCGTCACGGCAGTCAACGTAATATTGGCGTTGACTGTGGCGGCCTCTGACCGTTTCTCTGTGAGCGTGCCTCGCTCAGAGATCCTCCCACTTAAGGGAGAAGCCAACCCACCGAGCATGGTCGGGACACGTGGATGGCGCATGCCATTCACGTAGAACGGTGTATGCCCAGTCGAGGCATGCACCGAGTTGTTGATGGCGAACTCCGCCATCGGCAGACAATCGCTTCACTCGTTGAACGAGTGGGCGTAGCTCTTCAGGATGTCACCGAGCACGCGATTCACGCGCTCGGTCTGTCCATCCGTCTGCGGGTGGTCGGCTGTCGACATCGACAGCCGAGTACCAGGAGAGAGAACACCTCTCTCCAGAACGCAGCCGTGAACCGAGGGTCACGGTCTGATACGATCTCACGGGGCATCCCGTGAGCTCGGAAGATCAAGTCGACAAACAGACGAGCCGTCTGTTTGGATGTCACTGTGCAGGCACTGCAGCAAGATGAACCATCTTGCTGAAGCGGTCGACAAAGACCACCGCGCCCGTCTGACGCTTGGCGTCGGGCGGTAAACCGAAGATGAAGTCCATGCTAATGGACTCCCAACACTCTGCCGGGATCGGCAGAGAGTGTAGGTGCCTGTGAAGCCGATGACGGCTTCACGCGCTGACAAACTTCGCAAGCACGAACGTACTTGCGGACCCACTTGTACTGACGGGGCCAATAGAAGTCACGCGAGAGAAGGAGATACGTCTTCTCTCGACCAGGATGCCCAGCCGTGGGGGCATCATGGTATTCAAACATGATCTGCAATCGCAGATCATGAACATCCGGGACGACGATGCGTGCTACATCGTCGTCTGCTGCACTGTATAGCAGCATTCCTTCAAGTACACTGTAGCGGTGCACTTGCGAGCGGATATGTGGGGAAGCTTCCGACGCGCGGCATCGGAAGGGTTCCCCACATACGTGAGGAGACACTTGACATCTGAGTCAAGTGTGTAAGTTTGCGCACATCGTCGCTACGCGACGATGTGAGAACACTGCTCCGCTCAATGCCTATGGCATTAGCGTCAACTACCTTGTAGTTGTAATCTGGTCGACGCGATAGCGCGTCGGCCACCACATTCAACCTTCCAGGTTTGTACTCAACCTGAAGTTGTACTCAGCAAAGAATGACAACCACCGTGCCATTCTCTGTGAAAGGTGTGGCGACTTTACGGCCGTCCGTAAAGACGCATGGTCTGTGTAGACCACAAACGGTCTATCTCCCAGGAGATAGACACGAAACTTTGCCAGTGCATACTTCATGGCAAGGAGTTCCTTGTCATGCACTGGGTAATTTCGCTCAGCTTGCTTAAGCTGGCGCGACTGATAGCAGATCACGCGATCACGAGGGTCGTGATCGCGCTGCATCAGCGCACATCCGATTGCAAAATCGGATGCATCGCACACCACGTGGAAGTCACGGTCTTGGTCAGGGATGGCCAAGACCGGCGCTTCAGTTAAGCCCTGCTTGACTGAGAGGAAGGCCTGCTGACACTCAGCAGACCATTTCCACCCGTCTCCTTCTTAAGGAGACGCGAGAGAGACGAATACGCCCGGCGTAATCGTGCACGTACTTACACAAGTACGTGGCAAGTCCAAGGAACTGCCTCAGTTCTTGACATTGAATGGCACTGGCCATTCATTGATCACCCTCATCCGGGAATACGTCCACGTATTCCCGAAGCACGTCGTAGTAGGGACTCTCTTTGAGGGAGTCCCAACTCTGCTTCGCAAATCGATCTTCTTCGATTTGGCACTGAGGGTGGTGTCACCCTCAGGATCATTCACGAGGACCTGCCGCAGGTCCTCGAGATCCGTCACGATCTCTACATCCTCACAGGCCGTGAGGATGCACACTTGTTCTACGCGCCCGGCGCGTAGATCTCGTGCAAAGCTGGAAGGGCTTTGCACGCCCAAAGTAGTCAACTCCGAGGCTGTTCTCGGAGGACTCTCCAATGTCAGACTCTGACATTGGACACCCGAGAGTGTCTGCGTTATAGCAGTCACTCTCGTGGTGGACATCGTCTATCGTCATAGACGGTGTCGAAGCCACATCTGCGCCACAAGGCGCAGAGTGCTCGGAGCCTGGCCACTTGTTCAGGCCCAGCCTGAACTTGGACTGACAACGGGGGGTCCTCTCGACCCGTTGTATTATCTCCCACCAGGCCCAGCCTGGTGGCGATCCATATCTTGTACGACGGACCCGGTCCGTCGTCGAGTCTTGTATCTTGCCATCTCGGTCCCGGACTGAGGCGGGTTCTTCTTGATACCCGCCTTCGCAGACCCGGCCTGCGAAGGGTTTAACCCAGACCCGGTCTGGGTGAGGGTGCGCTCCCGGAGTGCACCCATCAGTTGTCGTTTCGTCCGCACCCCGGGTGCGAGCGAGGAAGCCTCCCGGAGGTCTTCCGTCTTCGACGCTCTCGTGTCGACCTTGGTGGTCGACACGTTATTTCGGCCGATGTGAGCGGGGTTGACCTCGCTCACAGTGCACACACCGCAAGCGTGCGCACAACGCTGACAGGGCCATCGCTCTCTGTCGCGTTTGTCATCCCGAGGACGTTGACGTCCTCAGAGCCGAAAGAAACGATAGACTGGGCCTTCCAGTCTATCACTGGGGCATGGCGTTTAAGCCACGACATGCCCAAGATCATGTCGAACTTATCGTCCAAGTCCAGGACGATAAAGTCTTCAGTGAAGGCCCGGCCTTCACTCGCAAAGCGAACTGACACAGTTCGCTTTCGTGTCTTCACGGTGGTGCCTGTCGCTAGACGCACCACCAACTCGCTTCGAGGAGTCGTCTTCTCCTCCAAACGCATCGCATTCAGGCTATTGCATCGAACGAAATTGTTCGATGCGCCTGAATCGACCAACGCGTTCATGAGCTGCTGCCCATGCACCGCAACTTTCAGGATGATCAATGGATCGTCCTGCTGTTCACTGCGGCGGGTCTCGCTACAGGGGCTGTAGCCATCACATGTCCGACGTCGACATGTGTGGCTACACCAGTAGGGCGCCCCGCCCCTACTGGCTCCCGGCGTTTTTGCTCGCCCACGTCAACGGTCACCGTTGGCGCGGTACGATACGCCGCGATTAGCAGGTCCCGGACCTGCTACACACTCGCGTGCGTAGTGGCCGGTGTTACCACACCGGTAACACCGCTGCGTCCCTTGACGCACTCGATAAATCCATGGGCTCTGGACCACCCATGGTACGTGGTCGAGGACGTGGCATCCTCGGCACGTCCGTATGGAGCTTAGCCTGTTGCAGGCTAAACTCCTCCTGCGAAGCAAGCCTAATCGCTTGCTCGAGAGTACTCGAGTGCTCTCGGAAAAGATGGGTCTTCACGGGCCCATCTTTCAATCCCTTCATGAAGGTGACGACTTGCGTCGCCTCATCAATGGGGTGGTTCACGATGCTTGACATCAAGTATCGTGCATGTTGTGCATAGGTCAACACATCACGATTGCCTTGCTTCAGATCGAGGAACTCCGCCCTCGATCTAAACTCCGATTCAGGAGGCTCAAACGCGAGTTTGAGCTCTCGCTTGAACTCGTCGTACGTGTTCCAACACGTACTGTCGGTCAGGCGTCGACCGTACGCCCAGTGTCTAGCACGTCCTGTTAGACACGACATCGCAAAAGCGATCTGCAGCGACGGATCCCTGATCCGTCCGGCAGCAATCGCTATTCAAGCTCAACGAGCCAGCGCAAAAGTGGCTCGTTGGGGCTTCCGAGAACTGAGTCACTGAAACCTTCAGTGACTCTGCACGAACAGCAGGAGCAGACTTCTGCTGTTGTTCGCTTGTCATGTAGTCGACCACGACTACATGTTGCTCACTGGGCGGCAATGACCTCAGCATTGCCGCAACAGTGGACTCGCCTACGACTCGCGAGAGTCGTAGCAGCGCCTCCCACTGCTGATCGCTCAGGTGGGGCAGTCCTCCCTCGTTATACGAGGGGGAACTGAGTTTGGAGCTCCGTCAAGTGAGGTACCACTCGACGGAGGGTTTTCTCCATAGCCAAATGTATCCATTTGGCTAAACTCTGTAGGCGTTGAACGGACTACAAAGTGCTACCAGGTGAAACAGGGTGGACAACCACTCTGTTTCTAGCATACACTGTATGTGCGTAGTTAGGAAGCGTAAGTCTTACTTAGATTTACTAAAGAAATACACGACAACGTGTATTTCTAATACAAAGCAAAGACTATTTAGGTAGAAATTTGACAACTATATTTGTGTCGGCCCGCCGCGTAGTGGGCCTCTTAGCAGACCTAGCTAAAAGAATATCTAATCTAATTGCATGGTGAGGGCTATGGTTGGCCCTCACGTGTTGCACCTATATGCATGCGCTTCATTGGTTGAAAGGTACCTCTTTCTACCAATAGTAACGCCCTAAGCGCCCGCCACTAATAACCAATCAATGGCGGCTCGAAATGATTGTAATCATGTATGTGGTCCACATACACTGGCAGTCTATTTCATATGTATACAGCCTATCCGCAATCCCTGCCGGATAGCTATACATATACATATGTATATTTGTGTAGCCTTGGTACAAGTGATATCGACATGGAGGAGGATAATGACGTCAACCCTGAGGAGATCGATTTCGGCCGCGGCATACCTAGAGGCAACGAGATGGACAGAGAGCGCAACGACAGTGACAGCAAATTTTTGGTGTCATCTGATGAGACACAAAATATAATACACTTCAAGGTGCCGAAAAATGATGATTGCCAGCTTTTTCTTCTTGGTGCAAAAACTACCTAAGGAAAGCAAGGTGACTTTCTTGGTAGGTTTCCTCGTCATTAGTATTCTTGGAAGTCTTTTTAAGAGGAACTCAGTCGATTCTGCGAAGAAACATACCAACATTTTCCCAAACGAAAGGCTACCAGCGTCAGTGCGCGGAATAAGCAAATGACGACAAGCAAGAAGGTGTGGAAGGAGATCCTGACAAGTGACATACTTACGCCAAATTGTTTGTGTGCACGCATGACAACAAACAGTAGTCTCGTAGGAAAGGTCAGCACGAGCATCGTTCGGCGTGCTTCACTGGCTGTACCTCCAAAATCAGCGCGAAAGTGGCTGTGTAAGCGATAAATGGTACTTGTACGTGAACCCTGCGGGCTTCCATAACCATGTGTGTTCGAAGCATCTATGGATGTACTACGCGGAAAACCGCAAGATCGAGGACCCGATGAAAACAACATTTATATTGTATTTGCGAGAGATTACTGTTGGTACCACCTTATGAACTCCTTGTACAACGGATACTTAGGGTGGGTAGACGCCGTTGCATCCAATGGGATCTTCAAAATCTTGCGCACGTCTTCGGGCTTTTGTTTCTAAACATCCATTGGGTCAATTGAAACCGATCCTTAACCGCTATTCCGGCCTTCTTGGTAAATTTCTTGACGGCGTTCACGACCACTAGCGAGTTAACCCTCTCCTCTTCTACCCCACGGTCCCCCTCAGAACGAGCGTCGGTACTTCGCAGGAGCCGTTTGGTGGTTCCGTCGCTCGGTCCAGGTGCAACGAGGCCCCGAGGAGCTTCAAAAGAGGTGATCTTGGAAGCACTGTTCGGCTCAGAATTCACAGTTGTCGAGACGGCGTTGATGCTGACCAGGAGGGTAGCTGCAGCTAGTAGGACGACGTAGTACAGACGCATGGTTGTCGTTGGTGTTCTTTCAGCGGGAGTTATTTTCTGGACAAGGAATTATTTTGTGGGCCGAGGAGTGAAATACGAAGCGAACTTCTTGAGTCACCTTGACTTAAGCAGTTTCTACGGATAACGCACAGGATATGTCGCCTTCGCTGGTCGCGGAACAAGGACAAGGCTAGCGCAAGAAGCCTTTACCTATGGGTACTTTAATTTTGCTGAATAGCGAATCTTAGCAAGTCTGACGAAGAATACGGAGACCCATATGGGCACAAAGGTACCAGGAAACGCAGCCTGTATGTGCAGAGCGACGAAGTCTATCCTGCAATTCAACCCGGCTGACAAAACAAAAACAGGGATCTTCATGTACATTTATTATACGCACATGTATGTAATACTTCAAGATTGCGGGACGACTTTCTCTATAACCTGGCACACACTACAGGCTCACCCATGCACCTGTAATTGAAGTGCAGTACTTCGAAAACAGTCCAAGTAAATGCCCGAAAGTATCATAAGGCGTCGTGTACTCACTTGTACAATGCAAGTTGCATTACAACCGTAGTAATTTGTAGTCTCTTCCCATCGAGTATCGCTCGTACGTGCACTTCGTCTCAGATACTAGTAGTAGA
>VKKV01000020.1:0-141699 GCA_008080845.1 Phytophthora kernoviae
AATTGGAATGCGTTAGCAGGTGTCTTATCCGGGTATTGGAGATTGCTGAAGCAGGTCTGATACATAACCTTCTCCGAAAGTCCGGGTAGCGACACTCCATCTGCAAACATATCCAGATCAAAACGCATGAATAGCTCGCGCTGGGCCTTAATAGCCTTGATGAATGGGACTACATCGAGATTGTTGTACCAGACCAGTAGGTCCTTGATGGATTTCATCTCATAGTGCCTCCACACGAACTTCACTCGCTCGTATTCATCATCGGTGATGCTTGTTCCACGGAGCTTGCTGTCAAAAGCTGACTTAGGCGGGATTGTAGTCTGGTTGAGTACATTGAACGCGGTAATGTACTCATACGGAAAAGACCCTTGCCAAGACCACAGACACATCTAATTTTATCATCACACTTGCAGCCACCGAGATATGTTGTAAGGTACTTATCGTAGCTGGTACCGGCTGGTACATAGTTGCTAATATCGAGCATTTTCATGTTTGATGTAGCGATGCACATGTAGCTGGGGTTCTTGATAACAGATTTGATGTTGTCAGTGCCAATGATGGTGAATAAGTCGCTCTTAATCAAGTTAATGTCGTATCGACCCGAATTGAAGCCGAATACTGGTACTTGATCAATCTGCTGTTTAAGTCGTCCGTAGTCGGACCTCTGCTTACCAAAACCAAGAATGCTATGAAAGTGGAAGAAGCTATCATACTTCCCTTCTTTAATCCAACTCTCCACATCAGACATCATATACTTTTACCAAGCTTGGCACCTGGGATTTCCATACCTGTCAGACCGTAGGCATTGATGAGTTTTTGCAAAAGCGACTTATACTTATTGACATTGTACTGTTGGATCTTCACCGATACATCACCAATGTATTTGAACATATCCAGAAGCAACATCTTCGGATCGTCATTCACAAAACAACGCACCTCCTCGGTTAAGCTATCAGCTACGGATACGGACATCGGAATGTGTTCGGTCGTGAAGACAGTACTTCCCCGTGTTGAGTCGCCGTAGGCTTAAGGATTGCCTCAAAGTCATAAACAATGAAGTGATCGATGTACTGGTCAGCATCCTTAATGGAGTACTTTGTAAGCAGTGATCGAATCGCGTTAGAGCTGGCTTGTAGATAGTTGGTTCAGCTGGGAAGCTTTCGATATTCACAAGCTCGCACTGGTTCTTCTTATGGTTTTTAACCCTTTCAGCGCTGACGAAAATCATTTCACACTTAGGACATTGATACTTAGCCTGAAGCATATCGATGTTCTTAATGTAAAGAGCATGATTCTCGTGTGATAGAATATCCATCGCTTCATACCCCTTGTCCGACCTACGAATGCATTCTACATTTCCAGAAGCTACATCCATGCTGTATACGTTAATACCAACTTGGAAGCAGTCCTCAACCCCATCGAGCTGTAGTAGGTCAATAGGTTTGAAGCTCCTAAAGAGACTCAACGTATACTCAACCCCATTAAAAGAGCAGTAGCGCTTGAATGCCTCCTTCACCTGAGCCTGAATTCTGCGAGGATTTTTCTTATCACTCTGGAATGTATGCCAAGCGATGCAGTGGAAGACGCACTTGTTGTTGGTCTTAGGAAGTTGATTACATGCTTGTTTTCGCGGATAATCTTAGGAATAACAGCGTCGCTATCTCCAAGAGCATGGTCGCGATGGTAGACAAAAATCTTGAATGCAGTGATCGCCTTAAGCTTATATCCGGAGCTGGGGTATTTCAGCTTGTCAGCCAACTCCATAGATCGAATTTCCGAAATCACCTTCTTTCGAATATCCGCCTTGCTGTTGATTGCGACAGGGTTATTGAATACATAAGTGTTTGCGAGATTCGGGTAGAAGTAGCGAGTGTCATCAGGTCAGTCTTGCTCACAAGTTCGTACCCAAGAGCAATATTTACCTTAAAAGCACTTGCCTGAGTCGAAAGAACGTTCTCGAGCTTATCGTAGAAATCAGTAGCCTCGATACCCTCATATAGGTGTGATTCCATGTGATTACCATTGTAAAAACGGTACTTGGAATCAGCTTTATAGTCAGGCGACATATGCTTCTCAAGGGTTTCAATTGAAATATTGTACTGCTTAGCCACCAATTTCTTGTTGACTGAACGAGAAATATTGCTAACATATACCATCTTACCAGTTCTACCTCGAACCTTAACCCTGTAGCTGCTACCCCATTTAACAGCTTGGATATTTAATCTCTTTAATCCAGCGAGTTCGTATGCAAACATATTGCCTATATATCTTTGTCGATATTAATCTGGTGAGAATCGACTTTATAATTATCAGACCTTGTATCAGGATCGACTTTATATCGTATGCTATATTGGGGCTGACTTTATATTTGAGAAAAATTAATTAATTAGTTAAGTTCGGCTTTACTTAAATAATTCTTCTTCTTTCGGGCACGAATTTCGGCGCGATTCTTATCATCATATTCTCGCTGCTTAGCCAGTCGGGTTTCCCTTGTTTTCAGATAATACCGCTTTTGCGCGGCTTTGATTCGCTCTTTGTTAAGTTCGTATTGTTCAGGTGAGTACGGCATCTTTATATACTATTAACTTTATATTTGTCAGGATGAAAAAATCATGATAAAAAGCAATTTATTAGTGATGCATGCCGAAGGGAGAATCAGCTGAAGTAACTCAACGTGGGTATAGATCGAGTGATCTGCTGGGCCACAGCACGCGCCATGTCCATGTCGGGACCTAATATACTGGCGATGTCATAGTATCGTTCGATGCTCTCACAAATACTAGTACCGCCACCCTCTCCGATAGACGCCAGGAACTCATCAATCTTCGGCCTCTTGATAGGTTCTCGGAAGCACGGAAGACTGACCACTGCATCCTCACCACTTGCCAGTAGAGTCTTTATCACCGCAAACGCCTTGCTTGGATCACAAATAGTCACCGATTCGATGATACCGCGATTGTTAGTCGGGTCGGCGACCCAAAAACTGCCAATACTTCTGCAAGTCGGTCAAGAGTGCCATCGCAGGTTCAGCAGCCTTAATATCCAGTGCTATCAGTTCTGACACAACCTGAGAGACGGAGCGTCGCTCCACCTTTGCTTCACCTCGATGATCAATCTCACGCCAGGCAGCATTCCCAATTCGAGCCGGTTCTCCAAGACCTGATCACTCAGTATGATCATGTCTGTGCATCCAGCAAGTTTAATGTCGTGCCCTGGTACGTCAACCGAAAGAATGTCTTTCCCACCTTCCCCTTTCTCCACACCGTACACGCAAAGCTTGTTCTTCGCGAGCGCATCACCAATGTTGACTTCAACGTACTCGCGATATCGTTCGCGTTGCTGTTCCTCGGTGAGCTTGATTTTCTGACCACGCTCATCGACTATGTTTCCCCACGTGAACGGTTCAACATGCTTCTCAGTCTCGAATGGAACCGCGCGGGTAGCTCGCAACCGAACGTGCAAGTCGTCCAAAAGACTCGAACTCGCGCTCGAGTGGCAGACCTTGCGCTTTCCAGCACAGTTTTGTCCAGTTTGTCGTTCATTTTGTCGAACTTTTCGCTGAGTTGATCGAGCTTGAGGCCTCGCTAGCTGAGCCACCACCCCTATCCGGAACCACCACCAGCACATGAACTTGGCCTTCACCCGGTTGAAAATTATCGCCAAAGTGTTTGGGGTTCTTGATCCATAGTGTGGATCCATCTGCCCGAAGCCTTGCGGGTGTCCACGTTCATCGAGCGCCACAGATGCCGCGCCAACTCCATCCAGCCACGCGTCGTCCGCCGTCTTCGCCAGGAACAGCTGCAGGTCCGATGCAACGACGCCCTGAAGTTACCGTCGTGTAGAAACTTCTCTTTGATTTCTCCCAGATCGCCTTCTTCAGGTCTCCCACCGACTGACCCGCGTCGATGTCCACAGGAACGCGCTGCCCGCCACGCCAACGATCGCACAGAAGAGCTTCACCATCTTTCGTCGAGCCAGCAGATTCTGGAATGAGGAAAAGGAGGGAGAATTTCTGGCGTACTTAAGCGGACATGAAGGTGTGTGACATAGATTTTCAACCAATGATGAGACAGACGCCACGTCGAACTAATCCTTGAGGTAAAAATCTGCCGGCGTAACGTTCTATTGCTTTTGTCAATATAGTTTGAACGTTGTCGGTCGAAACGCCCTTAAGATCCAAAAGACGTGGCTCTCGCTATAAGGTGGGCGTCGTCAAATCAACGTCTGTTAGATCTCACCGGTTGAGCGGTTCTAAAACTACCCTAATATCGAAAAGATGTGGCTCTCGCTCTAAGTTGGTCGAGAGGTTGCGTCGTTGAAATCGCTGCTGTCCCGAAATAAGGTTTCAGGAATGTTTTTGGTGGTAAAATACGGTAAGGAAAAAAGTGACCGCGTAATGTTCTACGTCATACTACTGCAATATCAGGAGCAGGCGCAGCAAGTATCAATACCTGATGGGCGAGACCTTGCATGCGACTATCTAGTAAGCGAAGCGAAAGTGTGGCTGAGGGCGAAGCCTTCATCACACAGAATTTTATGCCTGAGACATTGAAGTGGTGCTTGCGCCTGGCGGGAGAATGGGGCACTCTGAGACCCAGCGCCCATTTGAAAACATTTTAGGTAATGTCAATGACCTCGGTCTCGAAAATGACGCTGTTCTACGTCAAGAGTACTTGGAGAGCGACGAGTAAAGGTGGACACGGTCAGTCGTGACAGCGAGCACAAAGTGATAGCCATCTGAAACACGACAAGCACCGCATTAACAACGCAGCGTTCGTATCAGTGGTGCCAGCTGAAGATGTCATCAACAACATGATTGAGTATCAATTCTTAGTGCTCGGTGTGTTTCGATTGCTGGACGCGGTGGCAAGAGCTCCAGGAGCCTCTCCTTTGGAAGAGATAGAGGTGTTGTTTTCTTCCTGTCATCATTCTCGTAGAATTAACTGTCACGGGTGGGCTTCGATCGGATTTTTGCGAGAAGCAGCAGTTGCATTTAACGGTCTTCACAAGCAACTTCTGTACATGTAAGTGATGACTCACATATGTATCGCTTATGCGACCCAGTCTCAACGCAGCTCTAGTTTCCGAAACTCGAACGAAATTAAACCAACACTACAACCTTCCTCTAGCTTTTTCTTCCACCATTCCAACCCTGATTCAGATGCGTAACGTATCTAGCACAGGACGATGCCAATCTTGTTGCCTTCCATACGCGGGCAGCGCCAGTTGTACAGGTAGTACATGAGATCGCCGTCGCCCGGGCCGAACTTGAGCTCCTTGAGGAATTCCATGTTGTCCATGAGACTAAGCGCGTTGAAAACGTCAAAGTCATCCTTCTTGGCCATGACCAACGTATCGTTCATGAGCTCCAGCAGTGGGACTGACGTGGCCACGTTGTAGAACGAGTAGGCAGCGTTTAGCTTGTCGTGCTTCTCATGGCCGATGACGGTTGAGGGTAAGTGGTAGAAGCTCGAGAAGTCCGTGATCTTGTGCGTGTCCGGGTTCTCGACCACGTACGAGTTGATCACGCCCTCACGAGGCAGAATCCAGTGCGCTACGTCGTTCTGGTTGAACTGCTGCACCAAATCGAACTTGGCAAGGTACGTTTCAAGCAGGGCTGTGACCTGAGCAACGTCCTTCTTCTGCATGGGGCGGAACCCTGGCACTGAGGTCGTGTCCGGCAGCTTGAACATCTTGATCGTCCGCGTCATGGTCATCCGCGGAGCCAGTCTCGAGAAGCCCACTTCGATAAGTTTCTTGGGGTTCAGCGAGCGGTGGAAGTAGCGACACTGGGCCACTGGCATGGGGAGCACCACTCCCGCCGTGTACACAGCCTGCCAGATGTTGCGGAGGTTCACACGGCGTGTAATCTCCTTGATGAGCACGGGGGCCAATCGCTTCGTACGTAGTTTTTGTGTACACACAGGAAATTGATCTCCGCCATGGGCATGAGGGTCTCGTAGACTCTGGTCGTAACTGGGATGCCACTGATAAAGGCCATGAGTTTGTTGGTCTTCTGGTTGCGCACACCCACGTGCCAGTCCTTGTGGAAGTCTGGGGTGTGAGAGCCCACATGAGGAAGTTGATGGAGTAGTCAAATCGGAACATATTGTCGTCGTCCTCGACGTAGTTCTGAGTCAGCAGATCGTACACTTCCTTGGCTTCTTCTGGGGCGGTGAGGTCAATCTCGCTCCATTCAAAGCCTGGAGGCATGTTATACGGATCATGACGGACCTCCTCCACCGTCTTGTGGGTCAATGGCCCCTTGTTCACGTGGGAACTCGTTGAGAGCGGGGACTGGTTGGGTCTTCCAGAACTTAAAGTCTTTCTGAGCTGCGACGGCGTTCCGGTCGGTGGGGGCTTGACGGTTTGTGGCTAGATTCAGTTGCTTCAGGACCTCCAGGAACTCTTCTTGCTCTTCGACTGTCACCAGCTCTAGTTTCTCGTCATGCTTGTCGCCTGAGGGCATCTGTGGAGCACCACTCATGCTTATCACTTGTATCAACGGATCTTCTTGACTGGGGAGGGAGAGGTATTTAACGAATGGAAAAGATGAAGTGAAATGGTGTGGTCCACATATATTGTACCTGCAAAACAAATGGGTACATTGGGTACACTATCCGGTGGTGGCGGTCTCATGAGCGATCAAGATGCACAAGACGCTGCTGTATCTGCTGAAGGTTCTGGGCCTGAAGTTGTGAGTGTGGAGGAGCAAGAAGACTTCCTACGACTGGTACAGCAGCTGAACTTGGTGCAATCAGTGCAGCAACAGCAGCAACTGCAAAGGAACATCGCTTCTGGGGCACGCAGCCTGTTCCTAAACTTGTCGACCCAGAATTGAACGTCTCAGATGTTCTAGGAGGACCAATTGAGACTAAATCTGTTGACCAAGTTCGACAGGAACCTTATCATATGCCTCCAGGTTTTAAATGGACGGAAGTCGACATGAACGACGATGCCGAAGCCTTTGAAGTGTATGAACTTTTGACTCGCAATTATGTGGAAGACGACGACAGCACATTCCGCTTCGACTATTCGGTTGATTTTTTAAAATGGGCCTTGATGCCTCCAGGATTTTTAAACACTGGCATGTTGGGGTACGAAGTACTCAAAACAACAAATTGATGGCATTTATCAGTGGCATTCCAGCCAAGACGAGAGTGTATACTGAAACTGTGGCTATGGCCGAGATCAACTTCCTGTGTGTGCACAAAAGACTTCGTGCTAAAAGGTTAGCCCCAGTGCTGATCAAAGAGGTAACTCGACGTGTGAATTTGTGCAACATTTGGCAAGCAGTTTATACGGCGGGGGTGGTGCTGCCCATGCCAGTGGCCCAGTGTCGGTACTTCCATCGGTCGTTGAACCCCAAAAACTCATAGAAGTGGGGTTTTCGCCCTTACCTCCTCGGATGACGTTGGCGCAGACGACCAAGGCGTTGAAGGTACCGTCTCAGACTACTACACCGGGATTCCGATCTATGGAGCGGACGGATGTCCCTCAAGTTGCACGGCTGTTGAAAGAAAATCTCTGGAAATTCCATCTTGCGGTGGAATATGATGAGAAGGAGGTCGCACACTGGATGGTGCCTCGCCTGGGGGTAGTAAGCGCATACGTGGTGGAGAATGTGGAGAGCCACGAAATTACGGATGTGTGCAGCTATTATCACTTATCATCGACCATCATCGGCGACGACAAACACAAAAAGTTATACGCCGCCTATTCCTTTACAATGTGGCCACTTCCGTCTCGCTCACACAGCTGATGCAGGACGCGCTAGTGATGGCCAAAAGGAGCAGTTAGACGTGTTCAACGCATTGGACGTGATGGAGAATGCAGAGATGTTGCAACCGTTAAAGTTCGGTCCCGGTAGCGGCGAACTACAGTATTATCTATACAACTGGCGCTGCCCGCGAATGGCCAGTGACCGTGTCGGCTTGGTGCTGTGTTAAGCGTGCGGATTGAACAGATTAAGCAACAAGGTGAAGCACACAATCCATATCCAGGCGGGCACGCGACGAAGAGTAATCGTTTGTCTAACTCGGGCGCAGGTGTTACTGGCTACGCGGCCTATTACTTCCGAGGTAAGAGCGATGTTTCCCATAATATAGGAGTCGATTTCAGCGACATTCTCGCGTGGATTTGGAATGACCAGGCTTTTAATCCGATGATGTGGTCTTCGATTCATTGCCATTAAACATACAAGCCATCTGAAATCTACCCGGATTTGATATATAGCGGATGGAGTAAGAATAACTGACGAATTGATGAATGGAGAAGCTATCGCTTTCGTTGCCATGGAATCATTATCTAACATGTCTTTATCTATGCCAAACGCTTGAGGTAATCCATTTTCCTTCGCAAAAGTACATGATTCAATCGTTTGGCCGTGAAAGTGGTCCCTGACCCCGCAGTTAGACTTGCATCCGTTCATCAAACACGGGTGGAGACATTGTACCTCAGCGCATTTGTGGACAGAATGCGCGCGCTGGATGTCAAGCAAGCAAGTAGCCATGCAAGTCGACGCAGAACACTCTACACCGCAAATGTGCAGTTGGACGGAGCAGTGGTGATCACCGGAGTGACCTGCAAGTTGAGAGCAGTTGTGGTCGCAGTTTGGTGCTCAAACAAGAGAACACGGTTGCCCACAGATGTGTTCCCTTTTTCACAATTCCTCCATAACCTGCACCGCGAGAACACCATGAAAGTATTGGAAACCGCACCCACTTTGGTGCGAAATTGAATTCGTCTTTTGAGAACTTGCACCAGAGGTGATGGTAGAAAAGGATAAAGTGGCAGAAGACATTTGTCTGCCGTTTGAAGATACCTCCAAGATCCCAAAAGTAATATAAGCCGGAACAATACATAGTCATTTTTTCAATTCATTTCAATAACTTAATCATACCCATTTCCATCTCCATCTCCATATGCTCCGAAGTTTGTTAAAATTTTCACCCAACCACAGTGAATAACGAGTGCACCAGAGTGAAAGAAACAGAATATGCAAATACCAATAACCAATTACTATTAGTATCGGCTCGTCAGTATCAATATATTCAATATCCTGCGATCTTCGATTGCTGGTGCTACATTGTGTGATGTAGATATATCAAACAAAATAAATATGTCAGATGATGGTCTCTCTCAATCGGAATTGGCTGAAAACCTTACAGTGGTTTCACAATCTTTAGATACCACTAGATTCTTACTATCAGTTTGCATTCCGCATGTGGAGCATGAGTTCATGGTTTTAGACTTGGCTACACTAAAGGACAACTAACGGACAACTAACAGACAACTAACGGACAGCTAACAGACGGCCTCCTAAGCAGTCGCCATGGCAGAGGTCGCAGTGCTAACTGCATGTGTAGGAGCTGTAGGGAGCTTTGCAATAGACATTTTCACTTTTACTTTGAACAGCACAAAAGGCCACACCGCAGCATACCAAGCAACCAGACACCTGATGAATCAACCAAATGCAGACCAGTTTCTTAATTCTCTGAGCCAAGCGTGTCGCCAGCAAGATTCCAGCGATAGAGCCGTGGTCTTAGGGAACTTGAAAACTGCATGAAGGCGTATTTCTTAATGCAGGCGGCATCGATATCACGACACGTGTTCGTGATTTGATTGACGAAATTGCGTCTTCAATTGCGACTCAGAATCAGAGCAGGCAAAACCTGAAAACTGGGACCGAATATGAAAAGGTCCTCGCACAGGTCGCCATACGGGACGAACCGGCACGCACGAATGAATTCATCGAATCTATTCGACAGCAACTTGCTAACTCTGCGTCGAACTCAGCGTGATCACAACTGTTGAAAGTCGGTGCGTTTTACTTTATTTAGGAATGGATCCCTAGATTAATATAGCACAAGCAACAGTTAATGAACATCGAATTGGAAGAGGCGCAAGACATAAGACGTTGTATCCATTAGACTCACACAGATTCTCAGTCGTCTGCATTTCTGCGGCGATCATTAGCCATCAATGGTCCATTTCCAGCTGCAAAACTATTGAGGTATCCCCAACACGTAGATCGAACGTGAAGTTGGTGTTGCAGTGGCCGTTGTAGGACGGTAGAGCATGGTCAATACATGTGTTGGGAGCGTCCTTTGAAGCGACTGTGGTGCTGACAAGGAAGGCCTGGAATACAAAGATGTGCCGGGGGAAAAAGGCTTGGTGCCCCAGTTGAGTCTCGTTCCAGTTCTGCGAACAGCAGTCCCTCTTCTGGACAGAATTTTTCAATAAATCTTCTTGAATGAGAGGAGAAGCTTGCAATGTTTCAGTAGACGCATGGACGTGCTCAACATCAGCCGATAAAGCCTTTGGCAGCCTTGGTCTGGTTGCAGTCTTCTCTGTAGCTCACGGAGTTGTGAAGCTCAGATTGTCACGAGGCTGTCAAGAAAGCTGCTGCAACTTGCTGATCGCAGACAAGTTGAGCACAGCGATTACTGCAAAACTGAACAGCTGTTCTTTCGTGATGGGCAAGTTGAAGCTACCATTCAGTTAGTTGAAGACAGCATTCAAGTTGACATTCAACTTGTGTAAATTACGTTCTCCCTCCCAGCGAATCAACCAAAGTAATGGTCGCTGGAAAAATCTGAAAGAGTCTCAGTCGGAAGAAACCCAAGAGAGCTACACAGCAAACCCAAGACCAGCGTGATCGCGACATGGAGAACCGAAGCGATGTCACGTCCATACCTGAGTTCCTCAAACAACGTCAGGACCATGGTGCTCCATTATCGCCAGAGCAACGCACCGTGTTGGATCAATTAAATGTGGCAAGAACATTCATTGAAAAGTACCATCTTGGCGTGTGCAGGATTACCCACGTCAACAAGGGAGGGAAACCGTGGTACGGAAGTGGATTCCATTGGGGCAATGGATGGGTGATAACGAATGCCCACGTGTTCACTGGCACTAACGATGACGAGCTAAACGCTGACACGAGGAAACTCCATTTTGAGTTCTACAATGCGGAAAACGGCGTTTACAAGACATTTGAGCCGCATAATCGTCTTGCAGTGGTGGCTGACCGTTCTTCGGTGCCAAGGGAAAATTATGCAGTACACAGCAACGATCTTGCCATGATCAAACTTGGATACCAGATTGAGTATGCGCGTCAGGTTGACGAGTACACAGATTGGGAAAAGGATGAAAACACGTGGATCAAAAATATTCCTGCGTTTGTCGACCTTCGTGTTAAGACACTGCCCGATGCATCTCCGTACTTGGGAGAAGTGTTCCCAATCCACTTTGAGAGACAGTTTGTCAACAAACAAGTTAAACAAGTATCGGCCCCCGCGAGGCCTTAATTCGTGCCGAGAACCTTCCTGGTGCATCGTAACCGCAAGCGACAGTGCGATTGCTTCTGAAGATGGTTGCATGGTGCGTGTACTTCTGAATCTCGCTTGTGGCGATGTACAGAGGTGCTTGTCGTGTCGGTCAATTGGCTGCGAGGTGCAACATTTGAAGAACACATGATGCAAGGATGGTATCATCTCGCTTTGTTAGAAGCTTTCTGATTTTCTAATAGCCTGTTCTTCTTTTCTTATATAATGCATTGTCATGACTTGATCAGACTCGATGGAGCGTTTCCTTGTTGAGTATTTCTTGTAAATATCGTTCTCTCCAGGTCGGTATCGATCTCCTCACAATGGTTGGTCTCATCAAGAACTTGCAATTGTTTACATACTACGCAAGGACAGGTACTAAAACATGGATCGCCAAGACGAGAAAAGCGAGTCGCAGTTCGCGAGTTGAATGACGTGTGTTTCCCAGATGAGATCACTGCGTTGGTCCACGTTCTCGAGCAGATCGACGAGTTGTTGATGCTTCCTAGCGAAGCTTTAGCCAAAGCTGTTGAGGCCGGGAATTTGCAGTGGCTAGCATTCCTATTGCACAAATTTGGTTTCGAGCCATTAGACTCTGTTGCGAGTGCTGCTGCGAATGGCCGACTTGATGCAGTAATATTTCTTTTATCCAAGGCCAGTGATGGTGAGAATAATGGAAATCCTGATGAGGAGGAAGACTCTGGGAGCGACGATGACAATGATGACTCTGAGTGACGATGACGACACCAGCGAGGGTGAGGAGCAAGACGACAGACAAATGCAGAGGGGTCTTAAAGAAAGCTACTGTTAGGGCTGCCAAGAATGGCCACGTTGCTGTAGTGGAATTTCTTCTGTCCAAGATTTCTGGTGGCCATGAAGATGACGTACACGATGTAATGGGGAGGGTCCTGGACGAAGCTGCAGGAAATGGACACCTCAGCCTTGTGAAATTTGCAGTAGAGCATGCGACTCAATGGGGCTATGTGGCCATATATTCAGCGTCTAGTCCGTCGGACGCATTGTCCCGAGCGATTTCTGGTGGACACGACCACGTAGCGAAGTTTTTGCTTGATCAATCTAACTTTTGCTGGAAGATGAAAAAAGCATTTGAACAAGCGATTACCGAAGAGCGACAGGAAATCGTGGAGTGGATTTACGCGGTCTACTCGCAATTCATCGACGGAGGGAATTTGCTGGCAGACCTAATACGCGATGAACAAACGAACGCCGTGGAATATCTGCTGCGAATTTCGCCACAGCTGATTGACCAAACCTTCCGAACAGCGAATACCGCAGTCGTCAAGTTCCTCCACAAAAACTATAACATCTCTGCTGAATCAATCACGGCAGCTTTCCAGAGCGCTGCTCGGTGTGGAATTGTTGATGGGGTGAACTACTTTCCGAGTAATGACCAGCAAGAAATTGTCAACTTCTTGTCCAAGGCAGAGTGTATCCCACCCCAGGACATGATAATGGCTTTGCGAGTGCATCGAGTAACCAATTGAGCGGCATCGTGCTGTGCCTGAGAGATGATCAGCGCCTGCCTCTTCAGATGGTCATCAAAGTTTTCAAACGTGCGATAAACTGCAGAGATCTCGACATGGTGATAGCTTCGTACAGTGACCAGCGCATTCCTACTGAAGTGGTAAGCGAAGCCATCAAAAGGTGGCCAACCAAGGCGATATTGATATCGTGGAATTTCTGTTCGATGACGCAGCAATACCAGACGATGTAAAGCAGGAGGCTATCGTGAGTGCAGCTGGGTGCAACCAGAATGAGGTTGTTCAGTTCATGTGCAATATTGGGGACTGGCCGCTTCATGTCCTGAAGGAGGCGCTAAATGTGGCGAATGACAGCAAGCTCAAGGAGTACTCGCATGAAAAAGTGACCAAGGCGTAGGATGGATTGATATAGGGAGGCAAATGCATTTGCTAACGAGACAGTCAAGCGAAATCATTAACTGGTCGTACGCCACTTTGACTTTTAGGGAGTCTCCTTCACAGTGATGCCGCTGATCTGTCTTCCATTTGCTACATCCTCTTCTAGCTGACAAGAAGGTTAGCGATCGACCATTAATGCATTGATTTTGCTAGGATATTTAACGAGCGTTGGAATTCAAAATGTCGCCCAATTCACCACTTGAACCAGCATTTCACGTTGCGTGGTCAAAAGCGCACGAGTCTAGCATTTCAGGAGGCACACAAGCTCGTTACACAAGCGTTGCATTCGACGAGAGCTTGAGCGAATTCAAGAAAATTCATTCATCTCTAAACACCTTGACGTCTCCCTCCTTAGTGAGCGACAAAGTTGGATCATGATAGATATCAAGCCTGCATGACTTTTGCACTTGGAACCCGAGCGACTACAACAACAAACATTGCTGAAACTGAGGACGGCGTGCTGCATTTTCATGTGACAGCATCCACGTAGCCTAAGCGATATAACAAACCAGAAGTGGGTTGTTGTAGGTTTTGCTGTCCATCAGAATCCGGAGTGTAGTTTTACTTTCAGTTGCGTTCCAATCGATCTGTCTGGGTGTTGCCACCCGAGTAAAGTTATCTTCGTCTCCATACTCCATGAGTACGTATGATCAAGTGCATCCGAAGGTCGATACGGTTTGTCTAAGAAGGTCAAACGATTGCGTACCAACCTTGCCACCTCCTCGACATCGGTGAGCTGCATATCATTTTTCGAGCTCACGACCCTGCCCACATGAGCCGAGTAATCTTGTCCAAGTAGTCGTGCTTGCTCCCAGAAACACGGAACGAAAAACTTGTCTGGGTCTGGGATGATCTCAATTAATGCTGTTCGCGGTTGCGCAAAGCGAGCATTATAAAACGCTGCGCCATGAGGCCCAATCATCATCTTCACTCGGTCTCTCATGAATGACGCGACTTCCGTTAGCCCTGCAAAATCGCTGTGACGAAAGTACTCCAGCTTCTCGGGACGTCCTTCTTTCTTGAGCATTGCCGAGACGGCGTCGAACAACTTGTCCTCGTTCAGAAGTTTGCGCCCGCCATTGTGAGCTTCGCCACCTTTCGTTCTGGAGAGGAATAAAATCAGGTTTCGGTCAGTCTGTGCATCGGTCTTGGGTGCAGGCAGCGCTTGCAAAATATTCTCTGTGATGCGCTGCGTCGTGTACGGGTGAATCAACGGAGCTCGACACGAGAACACGAGGTGCCGCGCAGACACTGTTATATTGTGGAGGTGGTGTCCTACCATCAGCTCGTAGACTTCGTTTACAATCGCATCGCGTGGAGATTTGCCCGAAACAATCACCGTGTCTACTTTCTTCTTTGTGGGAACGGCCAGTTGCGCTTGACTCCAAACCACCGCAACACGATCGATGAAGTGCTGGAACGACCACGAATCTGGACTGGTGGCGACGATCAGCGTGTCGATGCTCAATTCATTCCGGTGCTGTTCTCGTTGACGTCATGTACAAACGAGGTGTGAGATGCTGCGCTCCCCATGCAGCTCTCGTCCGACCACACATCTGGCGGAGGGTCCCCTCGAAACACTGCGTTCTTGAATACCATATTCTGTCCCTGGAACGCAGGATAATAAGCCCACTCCTTGTCCTCTGAGACGCGCATGCGCTCGAGATGCAGCCCTTGCGACAGCCACTTGTCCTGCATGACCGTGCTGGAGAAGTGAGGCAGTCGGAGCCGAAACGCAGGGTATAGGAGTTCTTGTGCCTCGACTAGGTTAGTAGTTTGTGCCTCCTTGATGCAGGGTGCCGCCAATTTGTCCATGCCGTGCATGCACTTGGACATGATCAAGGGCACCCATTGTTCGTACGAGTCGGAGCGTGCAAGGTCATCCAGATGAAGGAGTTCACCGTCGGAAGCAACTGTCTTGCTGCGTCTTTGCTGGACGAGCGTGTACAGATCGGACAGGTGAGTTTCGAGTAGCGTTGGTGCTGAAATGATCCCCCGCAGAGACTGATGGCTAGGGAGCATCGACCACAGCGAGATGAACATCAGCACTGAGACCACGACAGGGCCACCAATCAGGAGCTGAATCCATCGGGGGGTTCGATTCTGCTGGAGCTGCTTCTCTTGCTGCTGCTGCTGTGCTGTAGGCATCGGCGACGCTACCGACCGCATATGCTCGGGGTCAAGACACGGGTACGTCAAAATGTGGCAAAGTCGCTTACTGACTTGGTTTTCCTCCTGTGTAGTGTGGGTAGTCGTGTAATCCACATCGCATGATGCTATCCTCGATCTGCGATGCCTTACACATGGTGAGCTTAGGACCATAAACCAAGTGCACAAATACTATAAGTAAACACAAGTGTTTGGCTGCAACCCATTTTAGTTAGATCCTTTGCTCGCTCGTGGACGGACGCCCGGGATTTAGACAATCTCGGCTGCATCGGTCACATGAGTCTCGGTCAGGCTCTTGACTGTCAGTCAGAACCCACGTCACTATCGCACCATTGTTCTGGACTGGGCTTCGGCATCTAAGGGCTTCGACCACCAACTGCGCCATCAGGTGCTGCTTTCAGCACTGCCGCTCGTCAAAAATGCTGTTGCGAAGACGGCCATCAATTTCTGTGGAAGTGCCAATATTACATGTATAGTGTCGACTACGATAAACATGGCATCTGACAGCGTTAGGCACACCGATGCATCGGTTTGCCGTGACAGTTTCCAATACTGTGGGGGGGGATGCAGGATCTTGGACGACTAACTGGATGGAGCAGGAACGTCGACCGAAATTGACTTCACATTATCTTGAGGATGAATATGTGGGAGAGTGCTCGCGACGAGGTTAACTACGGACAACATCCTCATTGTTGGATAGCTATTTGAATATCGCGATGCGGCTTGCAAAATGTGCCTGCGATGGGGAGGAGGAACAACGGTCACGTTGAGTGTGGTGGAGCTACATACGTTGCGCATGAGCTTCTCGTCAAACGACAGTTGGGCCTGGGGAAAGGCAAATCGGACTCAACGAACCAACTTTGCTCGTTCATTCTTCGTTTTGCTGGTCATCACATAAAAAACGGAGGTCCAACCAAGAATGGCGCGCAAGAAGGTTAGACGAAATGCCAGTAGGGCAAGTAAACGCTTCCGCCTCTTGTGTTTGAAGCACGAGATGCAAGCCGACACTAAAGTGCTGAAAACAGTCGTTGATGAAGTCGACGTGTTGCGTCTGTGCCACTCGCTGGGAATGGCTACATCCGACGAGGGTAATACCTCACGTATGCACAAATTCGAGTTTGGACTGTTTAATCCCAGCGACTATGATGCGGACTTTGCGCATTTTATCGGTGAAGATATTTACTGGTCCTGGTTACAACCAAGAAGGCGAAGATCAGTTGAAGATTGGTTGCTTATTTGGGAAGCAGGATCAAGTAGAGACCGAACTCTCACGAATGGGACTCTTGAATAGCGACTATGGGAGTGATTTGCGTCCGCAAGACCAAGGTATCTACTGCATTGAACGGGGCAACGAAGGTAATGACTGTCGCCAGTTTGTGGTCTTTACATGGTTGGGTAGCGGGCTGTTCGGGCCGGAATGTATTCGTGACATCCCCACGCTCATGCTTTGCTTCTTGCTGTCATTAAGCTCCAGCATCACATGCTGTCTGTCACTAGAAGACCTTCAATGCATCCGGCGTGAAGTGGATGCTGCGTCCGACAGCACGAACAGGCAACGAAATTCATTTTCCGTTGCCTTCCGGGTTCAGAAGCAGGTAGAGAAATGTGACAGTATTACTTGTGGTGCATCAAGTTCGACGTCGATCCCCACGCCGATCAAATCAAGAGTCTTGACTTCATTGCTGGGGTGTTTCCAGCTGTAGCAATTGAATGCAGGACATCACCAACGACGGAGTGGCATGAACGTACTGATATTGTGCCTTCTGATACCTTCGAGGAATGGGTCTCGGAAAAGCATGGGAGCTATGCCATTCAGCTCCCACGTGGATGGTGTTGCCCAACGCGCATACGTGATCGCGTGCTTGTTAAGTTTGACTGCTTTCCGGATGTCGAACTGCGTGAATCGGAGAAGGCCTTCCATAAAATGCTGGACGAAGCTGGAATGCAAATTGATGCTGACGTCTCTCATGCCAATCAACAAACTTTCAACAACGTGGTTCAAGACGCTGATATGCTATTTGCTGTCCGAAGCCCCACTAACTCGTCACGGATGGATGAAGCATGGATGAGATATGAGGAACTACTGCAGCAGTTTGGAGAATATGGCATATTGCGCCAATTGGATGACCATGCGCGAAGGATATTGTATATGCCTGAACGGTTTCAAAGCAACATGATAGCACTGAATAATGTATTCATGCGACACCGTTCCGCATTCGATGAAATTCTGGACGCTGTTGTGAACGACAGCCCCATTGACGTTATCGGCGGTGGTAGTATATTGCAAACAATGGAGGATGCTGTGTGGGTTGCCATCAATTGGCTTTGGAGTCGGAAAGAGCAATTTCATCGTGACTTTCACAACGCAATGGATCAGCGCCGAGCAAGATTGCAGAGAGTCTGGGTGAATATGATTAAAGATGTCATACCAACGTTTTGTGTTGCACTGCACGAAGAAAAAATGAGCAATGTAAAGATAAACTGATGGCTCAGTTGTGTCAGCGACAAGAAGCCATAAAGAATGACGCCTTCTATACTCTACGTACGCACCTGGAGAGTTGTGGCGATCATCGACTTGGCGCCAAGTTCAACAGCCTGAAACTAACTTCAGATGCCACTGCTATCAAAGTCGACTGGGCGGAAGAAATGGAAAAGGAGCCAAGCAAAGTTATTCACGTGTACCAGTTGAGCAGTGCCAACAACCCTGTCGAGGCACCTCTTTTGGGAATCATGGAATTTGAGCCCGGTTTTGAGCTCCTTAAGTTGGCGACTGTAAAAACGTGCAAGCTGGTCGCCATTCTAGTCGGGGACGGTCAAACAACTGTCTATCGTATTCAGTTCACACCACAGGTTTTATCCTCTAAGCAGCCTAAGGTTGCTGAGCAAATTGTACGAACCTTCCCACATCTGAGCTCACTTTGTTCTGTTCGAGCCCACGATCGGCGAGTAGCTTTTGCGTTCGAGAGGACGACTGAGCGCCTTGGATCAATCGCTATCTGCCGATTCAACGAGGCGTTTACAAGCATTGAGCCGACGCACATAATTGACATGGATACAGTATTTCGCCTGACTCCTTCCTTGGTAGACATTTTGCTGACGGAGAGGTCTCTGTGTGCTGTAGATGCAAACGGGGATATGCAGTCATATGACACAAGAAGTCGACAAACATCCAAAAAACTTTCACTAGGCGACCCCAAGAGCAAGGACAGAAGAGTTTGGGTGAGTGGCCTCCTATGCTTCGCAGACGAGCTTGTAGTCAGTCGCGCTAACATTGAGCAAAGCGGGAAAATATGTGTGTGCTCCGTTTCCAGTGAAGATCATCGCAAGCTACCTACCTTAGTCTTAAGCAACGATTTGGCCTCGGAGGAATTCGCAGTATATTGCATGGGGGATGTGGTTTACGTCTTAGACACATGTCGGGGTATGGTGTCCGCGACCGAGTTAAACGTGACAGTCCGAAGCGAGGCTTATCGCATCCAGCGATCTTGCGGTGACAAAAGTACGAAAGCCAGACGCCAGCGCTGCCTCCAAAGTCGTGGACAGACCAAGTGTGACGCCGCTGAGCATTGGTTGAGGGTGTTTTACCATGTCTTCGAGAAGTTTTCCGTGCGGAGTCTGATTGAGGAAGATGCAAACCCAGGAGGCTTGTTCGATATTGAATTGGGAATTATTGTCAACCAACCTACCGGTGGTCAGAATACTCCTTCCTCAGGAGATATCCTCGCTGTCGCCAAAGACTATTTCCACAACGTGATGGTCGACCTCCAGCGTCTGAACAAACCGCTCTTTCAATTGAACCTAGAGAAGAAAGTATGGTGTCAGAACTCGAGTGCCACCGATTCTTTGCGACCCAAACCCATTCGGGGTGTCTTGGCAACGATCATCTCATTCTTGCCCGTTCAAATTTGCCGAGCAGAAGACAACATGCTTAAGCTGCTGCGAGACGGAGATAATGCCACTGCCCAACGGATCGATTCAAGTAAACAGAATGACTCAGGAAAGACTGAAGCATATGAAATCGCGCAATCCCTTCGGTTTGGTCTACTATCACCATTTCTCGAGTCTTGGGGTGGGCGATGCACCGTCGTTACGTCCATGGGAAAGCAGTCTACAGGAAAGAGCTACTTCCTTAACCATCTCACCGGGACCTCATTTGCAATTTCTGGATCGCGGTGTACGGACGGTGCGTGGATGTCGCTGCGTATTTTGTCCCCCGACATGCTTCTTGTGGTCTTGGATTTTGAAGGGTTGGGGTCGTTCGAACGCTCTGAGCAGGAAGATATTTTCCTGTCGGTGCTCAACGCATCAGTGTCCTTGTTTACGGTATTCCGAATGGAAAGTCGATTCGACAAGGACATTGACGGCCTGTTCTCGCGCTTCCAGAAGGGTGTTCAGCTGATCAAAAACGATATGCGTTTGTTTCGAGGACTTTGTACATGAGCGTCAAGGATGTCAACATGAATGACCAACAAGGTGTCGTTGACGAGCTGGTGGCCAAGCTAGATGGGATTTTCGAGTCCAACCGAGATCAGAATTTCCTGACCGAGATGTACTCGGAAAGTTGGAAATTAACTGCTCACCACCATTTGGAACAGTGGAGTACTACCAGAGCATGGAAAATGACGCTGCCAAGACGCTGCGCGAGGTTGTAGCTCCATCAGAAGACATGGCAAGGGTTCACGACAGGCAAAGCTTTCCTGGATTGTCTTCGGGTTGTTTTAGCAAAAATTTCTATCCTGGACTGGACTAGTATGGATAAGAGCACGCAAAATTTGTTGGCTGTGGATGTGGAGCAGAAACTCCTGGGAATCATTCGCACTGGATACCAAGTTCCCCGCCCGCTGTTAGCAGAGGCAGTTATTCCATCGCATTTAAAGGAAGATGTACTGATAGTGAGCAGTCGAGAGAAATTGGTGATCATGTGGAAGGAAGTGTGTCAGAAATATCCTCATTTTGCGGCGAAATGGATGACCTTGAACGATCTTGTAGCCCTGGACAGTGTCGAAGACAGAAACATTTGATGTGGGTTTTGATGTGACTGTGCTCCAGAACAAGAAGGTCGGTGTGATTCAGAAGACGCTTGTGGTGCTTTTTCAACAGTTTTTGGCGCTACAAAACAAAGTTTACGGTAATTCAGACTCACTACCGAAGACTACAGTGTTTTGACGACTTTTTGGCTTTCGTTCTATGTCGACGCAAGATGAAAGCGTCACGCTGGCTGCATGGCTTCCTTGGCAGCCGTTTGACTGATGTGGGTACACAGTTGGAGCAACGCTACGTGGACCCGCTTATTCTTTGGTTGTCACGCTGCCAGCACAAATGTGCCTCCTGTCAGCTTGGCTGTATGCATTCAGTGACGCATGCAATGAATGTTGAGCACGACTGCACTACGGATCACGCTTGCTGTGGTAATTGTGAATACGCTGAATGCCGTGATGAATCCGACTCACCAGGAGTTCCATCGTGCTCTCGCGGTGCGGGGCATGAAGGAAAATGTGGATGTGAAAAGGGGAACACACCTGTGGGCAACCGTGTTCTCTCGCTCGAGCACCAAATTGCGACCACAACTGCTCTCAACTTGCAGGTCACTCCGGTGATCATCACTGCTCCGTCCAACTGCACATTTGCGGTGTAGAGTGTTCTGCGTCGACTTGCATGGCTACTTGCTTGCTTGACATCCAGCGCGCGCACTCTGTCCACAAATGCGCTGAGGTACAATGTCTCCACCCGTGTTTGATGAACGGATGCAAGTCTAACTGCGGGGTCAGGGACCACTTTCACGGCCAAACGATTGAATCATGTACTTTTGCGAAGGAAAATGGATTACCTCAAGCGTTTGGCATAGATGAACATGTTAGAGAATAATTCCATGGCAACAGTGACGCACATGTGCCTTGGATCTCACGCTTGTGCTGAGATGTGTAGTATCGACGGCATCTGCGAGCAAAAGGTTCGCTTGAAAAAATCGTCCCGGACCTACAAGGGTGCACGTGGATCATTTGTGTACGTTTTCCATGAAATGAATGGTTGTAAGAAACAGTGTGCGCATGTTCTACCAAGCGGCAGACAGGATCATGAGGGGCTTGAACATTCTTGCGCTCCACAATGTAGCAGAAAAAGCAACACTGAGGAGGAGGAGCAGCAGCAGGAAATAGTTCACTACTGTACAGTGCGATGCCCAAGCTGTGCCTACTACTGCAACATGGAATTTGGTCACATGGGTTTACATGCTACCTCTCACGGAAATATGCGCCAGACCTACTTTATAGCCAAGAGCAATGATATTGATATTGAGGATCGAAAGTACCGCGTTGGCGAGTGCGGTACTGCTGAAATGTGTAACCTGTTTTGCACGAAGGTCGGCCGCGGTCATGTCCATTATCTGCCTTGCGACAGCAAACACAGTAAGACTTGCACTGCGGCTGCCAGCAAGGATCACCGTCGCCACTGTGTTGACAAGGTGTATCCACCACCGGACAAAGGCATGGACGAACTGTTGCACGCCCAGTTCTGGACAGTTATCGGGTGGGAAGACCCATGCACTGACGAGGAACGAGCCCTGTTTGCGAAGTGTCCATTTTATTGTAATGCACCGGAGCACGAAGAAGAAGGCAAGGCACCTTCATACTGCATTTTGGACGCTTGGCATCAGCCAGAACTGAAGCCTGAGGCGAGTAATGACGGGTTTGCGTACATTGACGGTCACAAGTTCGAGTGTGTGCATGCTGTGAATTCAGGCAAATTTCACAATATTTTCGTACTGGACAGCTCCACGTCAATGCGCGGACAGCCGTGGCAGGATTTGCTGTGTGCCTGCAATGAGTTTGTCCTGAATCGCCACCAAGACGGAGGTGAAAACGACTTGGTTTCGTACATCACATTTGACGATAAGAGCTACATCCGATGCGAAGCACAGCCGCTGGGCGAGACGTTACAGATGGACAAGCCACATTTTAACAGTGGCACCCACTTCGCTGAAGGACTTCGTGCAGCAAACGAGGTCTTGTCACGCAATAATTTTAAGAATTCAAGGCCGTGTTGATATTCTTTTCGGATGGCCGCCCGTGCGACATCGAGCTGGCCATAACGATTGCGCAGCACATTCGCTCGTCCTACGCTAAGTATGACTTGAAGGCTTTCGTCGTGGGTTTTGGATATATGGATTTGGCAGTACTCAACCGCATGGCTGCGGAGATGGGGGCGAATATCGACAGGTGCTGGAAGCAAACGCGCTGAAGACAGAGCTTCAGCAGATCGCCGCTATTCTGTGCAACAGCGAGGCCAGCCTTGCTCTAGCGAATCCGAGTACTGGTCCTGAATACCTTGAACGGGGACAGTCGAAGCGGGCCAGCATTTAATCACAGGTATTGTCTTTGTTGAAATGTGAGTGAAGTTACTGCATTGACAAACTGTCTGGCACCCAACAAGGTCTGAGGCACACGAGTCGTGTCCTTTAAGTATTGGGACTGTACGGCTATGGAGAGTATCAAGGGATTGATGTTAGTATATATAAGTAGGGTAGCTTTGGGTTCCGAGACTGAACCTCAGTCTCGAGTTTACCCAGTGAATAACAAGTGAGCTTTGTGTGAGAAGTTCTGGTGTAGTTACCTTCGTTCATCAAGAGCGTGACGCTCTTTTAACTAGTTTTGTATTTCGTCAGTCTTCTCTGGGTATTGAGTATTGCAAGCGTTGGTAGGCGAGTGTCGGCGAAGGTTGTTTTAGTGATTGCAATGTTTTGTTCTAGCTTTTTTCTTAACAACGTGAACGTATTTCCCCTCGGGATTCACTCGAAACTGGTAAACGTCCATCAGTTTGGATGAGGCCTGAGAATATTGATGCTTTTACAATATGGATCGCCTGTAGCGCTGCTCTAGTCAACTCAACTCAATTGACCCAATTGACTTCCTACTAAGGCCGGTATTACAGCGTCAGCATCCACCCCAACGTGTTCCTGTCTAACTCTCCACAGGCTTGGACATGCCACCCTTCGGTCCTCGAATTCTCGTGCGCATATCTAATTGCCCACGTTTGCACTCGAAATACGCCACACGGAACTCCTAAAGCAGCACCAAAAGCACCAGTCAGTCAAGTCAGTCTTCATAGTCTCTCTCTCTCTTTGTCTACTGATCGCACCTTGCACTCGTACGAGTACGTTCGTTCGTGCAGACACTGCTTCAAAGTGCGCGTTCCGTCCGCCATGCATTCCTGCTCCATCATGCAGTCCCGCAGCGCTTCTGCTGCGTCACGACACGCCTTGCCCATAGTTGTCAACTATTGCTTTTGAGGCTAGAAAGTGTGACATACAGTGAATATAAGCTCCTTTTATTACCGCATAATGTGTTTCTAATATATGCACATTTATTCATTAAATATGCACATATAGATCTTTTCGAGCATATCTTTCGATTGATTGTCATTTATTAATTAGCTCAACAAGACTCGGTCCAAGATGCTTCCACGTGGCCGTGCTGGAGGCTTGCTGCTGCAGATTGTACTGCTATTGAGCGTGCTGGCCACGTCGGTGCTGGCCGACTACGGCCCAAAAGACTCTGTCGTGATCCTCACAGACAAGAACTTTGACAAGGAAGTGCTGCAGAGTCAAGACTACTGGCTCGTCGAGTTCTACGCGCCTTGGTAACATCTGCAATCCTAATAAATACCTATCAGAACACCCATAGTTAATTCAATTCTTATGCAATGCTGTCCACAGGTGTGGACACTGTAAAAGTCTCGAACCAGAGTACAAGGCGGCGGCCAAGAAGCTCAAGAAGAATGTATGTAGTAGACAGAGACCCAAATGCCCATCGATTGACTTGGAGACTGACAAAGCACTCTGCTGAAATTAATTTTTCATTGACAGGCTCGTTTGGGCGCAGTGGACGCTACGGCGCAGCAGGCACTGGCACAAAAGTACCAGATCAAGGGCTTCCCGACCATCAAAGAGTTTGGTGCCAAGAAGAAACGGCCGCGTGACTACCAAGGCGGACGCACGTCCAGAGACATTATACAGTACGTCAAGAATTCGGCAGAAGCCAAGAAACTTGGAGTTGGTGCCGCCAACGTTATGACGCTCGAGTACTCGAAGGTCCACACGTTCCTGAACAAACCTGATCTGCCCTCTGCAATTTTCTTTGGCACTCCAAAGAAGGGCAAGAAGGGCGGTGCTGGTAAGTCGCCAAAGTGGTTGGGCACTGTGGCTGAGTCATTCACGGAGGGAAAGAAGAAGAAGAAACGCCCCACAGTGCAGCTGGCGTTCGTCCCGGGCAACGACGACAAGATCTCAAACCATTTCGGGCTTACTGAAGATCAGCTGCCAGCTGTCATCTACGTCTACCCAGAGAGCCAAAAGTACGTGGTGTCGGATGTGAGTCCGCTGAACGAGGCTGCGGCCAAGAAATTCATTGGCGACGCGCTCACAAACACTGAGACAGCGCAGAACGACGAGGCATTACCCTCAGTGCCACAATTCCCGTCGCCCGAAGTTGCCAAGAAGAAGCCGGCGGTCGCACTGAAGGAGTTGGACGCGCAGAGCGTCCGTAACTGCATCGCCAAGCGTGGACAGATGTGCGTTGTGATGGCCAAGGAAGACATTGAGCTGGCGCGCTCGTTGGCTAAGAAGTACCGCCGCGATCCTTTCACTTTCCTGTCGAGCAAGCCTGATGCGCAGGCTTTTAAGGCTCTCTCTGGGTTTGTTGGGACGAAGGCGGAGGAAGGCCTAGAGGTGGTTGTCGTCAAGCCTGGACGCAAGGTCAAGTACTCGGGTACGTTTACTGTGGCAAAAAGTTCACTGCTATGGTGTTATCACTCATCTGTTTTGTTTGTTTGCTATTGGTGTTACCAGCTCTTTCTGGCACAAACGATGAAAGCGTCATTTCGGAGTTCTTGGACAAGCTCCTGGATGGCTCGAGCTCGTTTTCGGTGCCAAATGGCGACCTAGAGACCCTCGAAGCCGCACTCTCGGGATCGGACACTGCTGCGCACGAAGAGCTGTAGGCTGTAGCATACCATGCCTAGCTTACCTGGAGTGCTTTGCTTTTCTGAGCAACCATTAATTCACTGAAGAGTCTTTGGTGAAGACGAATGAACAACGAAAATGGTGATATCAGCAGATGCTTCTTCATTTACTCACTGCGTCGCTCTCCTCCAACTAACCGTCCATCGCCGAATGCACGACCAACTATTGGGAGATTGAGCTCGACCGTTTGATGCGCAGTAGCGAGCCAACCTCCTCGTCCATAGCTTTGTAAGCCGGGATGGTGTCAGCACGCTCGCAGTAGGCGTTCTTGGGCAGCACATACGCGAAGCAGCGTACCAGGTCTTCCGGGTCGTGTTTCTCTTCGGCCAGCGACAGCGACGCTGCCAACTCCTGCTTGCAAGTGGCCTCTCCCTCACACTCTTAGGTAAGGCGTCGGCTCCACGGAATTGACGACGCACGAGATGGGGCACTAGGTCGGCCTTGATGCTGACGATGTACTTCTTCTCCTGCAGCAGATCCAGCACCCAGTGGGAGAAAATGTAAAAGTGGGCGTCGTACAGATCCGAATGCAGCACAAAGTTGCTGCGTCTCTTGAGTAGACTCTTGGCCACGTACAGGTCCTCGTTCATGTGCACGGCTTGAGACACGAGCACGACGCGGTTCTCTTCGTCCCGCTGGCCTTCTACGAGAGCGATGCAATCGGTCATGTCCTTGTCCCGTCGAGGTTTTTCTCCCTTCGCTTTACGTGCAGTCTCCTCTTGTTTTAAGAGCATCGTGACGCTCGCGTCGTTGATGCGGTGGAAGTCTGCTACATTGTGCAGTACAACGTCCGTCACGAGGTCCCCTGCGAGCACGATGAAGTCTCTCTTAATCTTGTCGGCCACTTCTCTTAAAGCATCGGCTGTCTCGGTGTTATCTGCTACTTCACAGAGTTCGACGTGGATTTTACCGTCGAATTCTCGCGTCAAGTAGTCCTGAATTGCTGGCAAAAGGTCGGGGACAGTTAGCACCAGCACCTCTGTGAAGCCTGACGTCTCCAGCAGATGCAGCTGGTACCAGAGAAGGGGTTTGTTGTTCGCAGGCAGCAGAGCCTTGGGTGTTTCTTCCGTCAGTGGATACAGACGAATGCCTCGACCGCCAGCCAGGATGATGGCTTGGAACTCTGCCATCTTGCTTGATGCTTGGTGCTGTGTCACTGGGGATTTGTATGGACGACAGCATTATTACTATTTAGAGGATATAGAACTAGGAATAAACTTAACTACTATAGGGAATATATTCCATACTTGTCCTTTCACTTTGTGTGACGGATATGAGCGACTCGGAGGAGGTGCGTCTGTGTGGATGCACTCATAGAAGACTTCTCTACCGATCTGATAGTGTAAATGCTGCTTTTACTATACCAGGAGAACGTTCTTCTCGACAACGAGGTGCTGGTTATTGCAATGAGAATGTATTATAGCTACTGAGTGGATTGAGGAGATTGACGACTCACCTCTCTTTCTCTCATTAGAGTATGGACGAGGTGCACGAGGTGGAAGATGCTCTCCGAGTGAGGTGCGTACACTTGGAGGAATAAACCGCCAGATGATTTCTGGTTGAGAGTGACTGGTTTTGACATCTACCTGCTTGTCTTTGATACTTTTTGTTGCTTTGCAGTGTGGACACAACTGCGTCTTCACCCATGAAGCGACGGTGTACGTTGTTTTGTGTCCTTGTTTTTATTCACGTTTGCAATCTGTCTAAATCATTTTTTATATATGGATAGCTGGTGATGATTGGAGCAGTAGCGGAAGCAGCAGTGGGGAAACGTAGAAGAGGAAGAAGATTCAAGCAGCGATGATGATGATGGAGATTTCTCTGGCCAACAAGGATCACGAAATGGTGGAGCTGCTATGGGTGAATTTGGTGCAATGAGTCATGCACGAGAGGAAGCGAGCTCTGATGAGGACTCGGACGAACCTCCGGAGATTCCTGGCAGTCCAATCACTCAGGTAGGCGAAGAAGAGTTTACTACAAGAAAAGGTAAATGGATTTTGTGCTTACATATTGATGTAGAAACTACAAATAGGTGATATTGACAGACCGGATTTTGGAGCAACCAACAGTAGAGGACATTCACCACTGCGATCAGATTTAAAAGCTGATGCTGGATTTGGTGGAGAAGATGAGGATGAATACGAAGTCAAGGAAGTAGAGCAACCACGAGCAGCCGAATTCCACGCCTCGAGTTCTTCAGAAGATGAGGACGAATTAGGGAGTAACGGTGACGATGATCACGATAGGAATCGATTTCAGCTACAGATGGATCAAGCTGCGTTTAGTCGCCCCAAGACAGCCGCGAAAGACCTCGAAAATATCGGGACGTCGTGCCCAGCGATTTTTTCCAGCAGTTTCAAGGTGCAAGTAGTCCTGTTGGCGCAAAAGTTTTATCAGCTCCTTTCGCCGACGACAGACCAGATATTGCAAGCAAGAATATTTCACGGGGCTCGAATGCTAATCATGAAATTGATACACGTGCGAGAACTCATCAGCTGCAATATGTCGTGAATGTACCTCGAGACATGGAGGAGTTGTTCAGCGTGAGCTAGCCCATTCGCTGCATGTTTGGATTGGCTTTATGAGTTTCGACTCATGATTGTTGTTCGTTGTGGATAGCTGACAGATGCCTTTACACCAGAAGACATCGAGATTGAGACACGGTTGGAGCCTTTTCTACCAGAGTTCATTCCATCAGTGGGTCTTCCCTTCGACGGAATTCAGGTTTGAACTTCTCGTTATGGCATCGGTATGTTTAGGCGCTCTTACACACATTTTGTTGCTCTCGCATTCGTGTTTCGGTCAGATCCCAAGGCCAGATGGCAAAGGGGACAATGTGGGCGTGGAGGTGCTGCGTGAACCGTCAGGTCAAACCAATGTGGCCGAATTGGAACTTCTGATGCAGGTGAGCATGATTAATCAGAACAAACTACGCAGCAAACATGGGGTCGTGCGAAGTATCGAGCGGGCGGCCCACCGACCCCAAGAGATCGACCAATGGATTACTAGTGTCGAAAAGGTCCAGCACACGAAGCCAATGGCACAGGTGAATTACAAGCAGTCCATGCCGCCGCTCGCCCGATTGATGGAATATTGGCCAGAAGAGTTCGAAGATTTTTAGCATCTCGGGGCAGAGCTATCCCTGCGTTGTCCGAGCTGGACGTGAACTTCAAGGAGTTGGTGAAACTTGTATGCGTGATGCTGGATATCCCTGTCTACCAGGACAACTACACCCAGTCTTTGCATGTACTATTCTCTCTCTACCTTGAAATCGAAGCCTATGAACGAGACGCTCAGCGCCAGCAAGGTTCACAACGATAGCCCACGTACTGCACCGTTCTGTCTCATAATGTTTTTTCAGTGATATTGCAGGAACACGGGAGCGATGCAGGAGGGGAAAAATACAGGTTTTGGATAGTATCGCCTTATGCATCCGCAAAGTCCCTGGCCAGGGGCGACTCGGGCGATCAGGATTGGTGACCCGATCCATCTTGTTGCATGTGGTGATGTCGGAAGAGAAGAACGGCGTCTCCGTCTAAAAGCAACGCAAAAGATGTTAGTAGTCCACGAACGTGGTGATAGGCGAGTGTGTGATCTCACCGTTGGACACTGGAAATTGAGCACGTAGGGGCATTTCCTCACGACGTCCTCACAAATCGAGAGGCAAGTGCGGTAGCGACCCGAGGATCCTTCGACACAAGTGGAGGTTGCCCCTTTCTTGCGGTGGTGCTGGTCGAGAGCGAAGAGGCAGCAGCCGACGTAGTAAGCGTAGAAGTGAAGTCGCACTGCTGCGTGTAGTATTGCAGCAAGTTGCCTTGGTCCGTCGTGACTGTCTGCGAGCCACACTTTTGGAACTTGATGCTGCAGATCCAGTACTTATAAGCCTCTCGACAATCGTCACAGCCATAAACGCTGTACTTGGCGTGGCAACCGAAGCGTTGGAGCACAATGTCCACGTTTCGGTAGTAAAATTCAGCTTTGGTATCGAAGAGTGCTCCGGTCGGATCGTCGGCATCAACCACAACCGAGTAGTCCACCATGGAGCAGAACGATAGCGAACCCTTGGCGATATTCCGACACACGGGGTTTGTCGGCTCTTCTCCTTCGGCTAGGACACTTGTAGCATCGAACCAGGCCAGACAGACTACCGACCCCAGCACGACTGCAAGAGCGCGACGGCCAAAAGCCCCCAACATGTTGCAAGTTGTCCTGTGGAGGGGCGACAAACAGCAAAGCGACCACTATAAATGGCAGATTGGGCATATTCATCGCCTTGAAACTGCTCCTCTAATCGTAAATGGGGTCAGGTTACATTATCGCTTTATACTCTTTTCCTATATCGTGCAATCCTTGTTTGGTGGGGCGATATTATTGTCGATACCTTGTGAGCCCTGGAGTGCGACCCCGTTGACTTTCCGGTAGTGCGCGCGTAGCAGCATGCCGATTATGAAGAATAGCGGGTACAGTATGGTGAACACGAAGCGGACGAGTAGCGTATCGCGAAAGTCCCGGAAGCGTTGCTTGGACGGCTGCAGCATTCTTGACATGACCATCTCTGATTCTCGTGTGGTAATAGGGGCTTGAGGGACTCGTCGACAAAATGGAAATGATTGATAGTAGTAGACATTTCCTACAGCCACTAAAACGTAACCTATATTTTGACTGGATTGAACGTGTTGCCGACGCGGCGCAGTATCGAGTTTGCATGACAAGATGGACTGGTGCAGCACCGTCAAGTAAACAGACCTCGGACTCCATCACAACAGTCTCATAGATTTTCTGGTTACAGTAATGTACACTGATGTTTTCGTGTGCTTCATTACACCTCGTGACACATCGCCCCAAGTGGCAGCGTTGGGCACACCACAGCTTAAATTGAACTCTGCAATAAAGCCTCATTCAGCGTACTCCACCCTCCTCCTCATGCGGAGGTGCAACTCGAGAGGTTACGTGGTCTCGCTGCCGTCTCAACGGTACGTTATGCAGGCTATAACCAGTGGGTCATGACCACTGTGGTTGAACAACCACGGTGATATCGCTTCGCGTGTAGAAAACGCCATCACGTGGTAATAGCGTCTTTGAACTAAAGGATCATCATCAAGCCAATGCTGTTGGCCTGGCCAATACAGCGAAGGTTTATGGGAGCTTCAGCACAAGATGTTTCATAGTGTAGTTTGGCTGAGCTCGCAGACCCACGGCGCTGTCAGATTTGCTCATATGCAGCTGGTGGCTCACGTACGTCCTTGCAATGCGGAGTTACATCAATTGCTGTCTAGCACAGCGCATTCGCGCTGCCAGCACAGCAGACATGGTTAATGGTGATTGCAAAGCTGTTGTAGATACTGCAACACTCCGAGTAAGACAGTTCATGCGCTCCTGAGCCAGTACTTGCCTCTACGGTGTGTGCGCAAATAAACGACGAAGGGCGGACGATGCCTCGATGCATCCTTTCAGCTTTCGTGACTGTTTTTCGCTATTCTGCGGGTGCAGCCTAAAGGATCTGAAGCCACCTGTCGTGCAGATATCGTCCATCTGGACAGCCAGAACGCGTTTAGGGCTGCCGTTGTACAGGACCAAACAACAGGCGGCGCCGATCGCCATCCTAATCCCGTAAAGTCCGGCCACCACCGTCAAAACCGGAGCTGTCCTATGCTGAACCGTTGATCGGGCATCCGATCGGACTTGTCACCAGCCTTCCCAGTCTTCATTTCGCCGCCAGACCAGGACAGCCCAGCGCAGTGACTAACCCCAATACAGCAATGCTTTCGACCGTTCAGATCGCCGTAGTGGCGGCCGTTATGGCGCAAACAGTCTCCGCCTACTCCAGCTACATGGCGCTCATCCCCAACGGCGAAAGCATCGGCAAGCCGTTAGGCCACACCGATACCGGCTACACAGACTTTGGCCAGTTGTTCTCCGATGACGGCACCAAGTGGGCCACGGTATGCACCCAGACGTGGCCCGGAGGTTCGGTGACCTGCGGTGAGGCACTGGGCGACCCTTGCTGCACCTGGACGAAAGGCGACCCGGATTTCGCGCTTACGGAGCCCAACACAGACGGTACCAAGTGCGCTTCAGGGGGATCCACGGCCGCAAGCGGTGCTGCCACCAGTACCGCCGCCAGCACAGCCGCCAGCACCGCTGCCAGCACCGCCAGCAGCGCGGCCACGACCACCAGCACGTCTTCCAGTGGTACCACTGACGCGTCGCAAGAAACAGCTGCAAGTAACACCACGACCAGCGCCATTGGGGATTCGTCGGAGTACTGCGAGTAAGCAGTTTTCGACTCTATCTACTAGACGGCGGATGGTTGTCCCTCCGCCATTGTGTCCTCTCTCCAGGTTGTATGGGCGGAGTTTCATCAGGCAGCGAGAGACTATTAGGTGTTGTCCGGAAATCTCGCCGCTAGATCAGTTGTGCTGATGTTACATCTACGTACCTAGTTGTGGCAACGTGACAGCGGTATCAATTGAGCTGCCCGCCCTCTTCGGTGTGTGTTTCTAACAAGTATAATGCGTTTTCCTTGTTGCTGTACTCTTAAGCTGTTCGTATGCATTCATGAAGCACACTTCATGCTATCGCATTTACTAGCATTACTGTCTAGCCCCTTGACTGCATCTCGGTCGTTTTCGTAAGGTTGAGGGGTGACACGTAGCGCCATGGCGATAAGGACGTTTACGGTCATTCACATCCTTGCTTGTGCGCGATGTATAGTAATACCACTTCGGCGAATTGCTGCGATGCGACTCGTGTGAATAGTTATTCGTGCTTGGTATGTGCTGCCCACGAGAGTTGCCGAGTGTTGGTCCATGAACACATTTGGCAATGCCATTGCATTCCGAGAAGCCCAGTTCGATCCGCAAGAGTCTTGGTTCATGACATCTCGAATGGCGATTAGCAAAAGTCAATAAGTCGCGGTTGAAGAGGAGCTCCAGATCCCAAGATGGGAATCTACTTTCCGTAAAATTCGAATTCAATGGGACACACGGATTCAATGTGACGCTCATGAGTCTCACCCCTACTTACTTGAATATGCGCTGTATGCGATTGGCCGAAATCCGTGTTAAAAATAATTCAAGTCGTGCGAAAAAGAGGCATAAGTTTAAATTTCTTTTAAGAGATTAGGTTAGTTGAATGGAAAATAAAAAACACTAAGTACCGAAACAATTGCATCTTCGTGTCTATTGGTTGATTTAGCGGGGATGGAGGTCATGTGAGTTAATGGTTTTGATCAAAATAATTTGTGTCGCATTGAATCCGAATTTTACGGTATGTCAATGAGTACCCCCCTCTCAAGCGCGATGGGATGTCATTGAACAGAGCGAGAAGTTCATACTGGCCGGAGACCACGACAGCTAGTGCATGATGGCGAGGCAATCACCAATGATACGTTTTTATTTCGCTCAGCGATGCATGCACTGTACGCTTTTGTACCATGCGTCACAACCTTCTGGAATCCCATCCGCTTTCGAGACGACAAGTGTGCTGATCGTTGCATACAAAGTGCCTATCGATAGCGGCACGAATTCCCATCCCATGATGATCCCGATCCCACACACAATTCTTTGGAGGGACCAACGCTCGGCATCATCACTGCTTCACGCTGCATTTGGTCGTTGCGTTTACTATCCACTTTGTAATTAACGCTGAACCATTATTGACATCGTCATAGTATGGTGGCTCTCAACTTCGTTCGGATCGCTGCTCTGGCCGCGCTGGTCGCGTGTGTCTCCACCACGAATGCTGACGACTTGACTCGTGCACTTGGCCAAACAACTTCATTTTCTTCGTCGACCTCCGCTTCCTCCGCTTTAGATGGTTCAGCAAACGGCTCCGCGACAAAAACGAAGACGAAAACAACCAAAGCCCCAGTGATGGAATCCTCGTTTTCAGAGAGCTCACTGGAGGATGTTGCCGGTACGGTGAAGCCGTACGTTAGCGGCAGTGATGCTGGTAGCGATAGCCCTGATGGCGGTGAAGAGAGCTCTAAAACCGAAGGCAGTTCAGCCTCCTCCAAAGCGAAGACCAAGACGAAGAGTAGCTCCGTGTCGTCCTCCAGTAGTGGAAATTCAGTCTCGTCTAAGACTAAACCCAAGAAGGAAAGCAGCGCTGCGTCTTCTTCGGGCGATAGCAAGCAATCAGGCACCGCGAAGTCGCCGACCAGCAGCGAAACGGAGAGCAGTTCGGCTTCCAACGCGAAGAAGAAGAAAGACAGCAATGATTCTACAAAAAGCGAAAAGAAAAAGATACGGCGTCCTCCAGCAGTGATGTAACGCAGGATAGCAGCACCTCTTCCTCAGATGATGTTACCCAGGCGGCTAATCAATCTAAGGCTGAAAGAGAGGCGGCAAAGGAGGAGCGCCACAAGGCACAAGCAGATCGCAAGGCGAAGCGTGCTGAGGAGAAGAAGGAGTGGCGTAAGATTAAAGCCCAGCAAAAAGCAGTGCGAAAGGCAGCCAAATCCAGGGCTAGCTCCAGCGTCTCCCAGTCAGCTGCCGGCTCTAGTCCAGGAAATGCAACTGAGAGCTCCCAAGAGTGATCGCTCACGCTTCAGCTTTTATGAAAATGTTACATGAGGGAAGCAGCACATATATGGGAAGAGAAGGAGTGTACCGTAGCGTAAAAGGAGGTGGGGAATGCAACTTAATTCACTGTTAAACTCGCACGCACTGCTACATGTATGAATTGTGGCGAAAACAGCAGACCTGTCCCGACTTCACGACAACTATTAGATACTACTAGTAGTATCCGATACCTAGAATATCTCGCCTCCAACGCAAAGAAACAGAGTCGTCACATCTAATGGCGGAAGAACTCATGATACTTGCCGCGCCCTCCGTGATGCTTCACTTTACATCCTCCGGGGCGTAGCATCCACTCACTCGAGCTGTCGGATTCGTCAGAAGACGAATCGGCAGTGCATGAGGCCTCCGTATACGGGAAAACGGTCGCAGAGATCTTCGTCGGGGAGTTCGTCGACGGGGCTGTAGTTGTTACAGCAGGAGTGCCCATCGAAGGAGTTGCGGTCGTCACTGAAGGAGCATCAGTTGATGGAACTTCGGCGTTGGCTGACCCACTTGCAGCTGGCGAGGCAGTCGTGCTCGATGTCGACGACCCACCCGATGCACATACTGTCGCCTCACCGGGCGTGGTCGTGAACGCAGTCACCGTGACGTCCGGATCACCACCCTTCGCCCACGTTCAACACAGGTTACCGAATACCGCACCTTTGGCCATGCTCGAGCCAGGGAACGTGTCGGCGCAGAAAGTGGTAGCCTACGAGTGTCCGGCGGCGGCAAAGCTGTGGCGAAGCCCGTGTAGTTGAAGCTGTTGCTATCCGGGTGTCCTAGCTCCTGTGTGAAGGAGTTGCCGTTCGAGAGCTCGTCAAGGTACTTGGCAAGGCCCATGGCGGAGTCAAAGGCAGTGGCGATGATGAGAGCCGTAGCGGTGAAAGGGACATAAAATTTCATCAATTGATATTATTGTCGTCTGAAGTTGATGGGTAGCTCGAAGTAATTTGGAGAATGATCATGCCTCATAAGGCCGTGATTCATTCATTGACTGCCGACGTTAATGCATACGGGAAGGCACCACCTAGGATATCTTATTTTTGTTCTAGGCTTCTGAAGCTTACGCGAACGATAACCCGGACTTGCTGTTCTGTCGGATCGTTCTTAGTGTGTGCTCACACCGCCGGATTCTGGTGTCGAGAGAAGAGTTTTCGGTCATTGGAGCGACCACGACGAAATGCGTTATCAACCTTATCTGAACATTTCTTCAACGTGGTCACATGGAATCCCGGCGTCATTGGCAGGTATCGATGTGTCTTGTCTCAGGCATGAGCTTAGCGCCGTTGTGAAAGCCAGTCAGCAAGGCGCCGAGGGTGGGGAGTTTGGCTTGGACGGCGCACCGTTGAGCACCGCAAGTTAGATTTATTTTTCTGCGTGCGACCTCATGTTCTCGCGAAGCCAACGTCGATTATCGCCCACCTCGTTGAGTCATCGAGGGCTGTTTGTTGTATATTAATCTCCATACTCCTGTCGCATGGGTTTAGCTGCCGCTGCTGCAGCACCGTTGCCATGCCAAGCTGCTAGGACATGAAAGACCTACCGTACCAGTAATCACTCATTAGTCGTTGCTACCATCGGCGCTTTACCGTATCTAACTTCTCATCACTAAGGACGGGGTGCAGAGAATAAGAATGGCAGTATCCACCGAATTGCACGTGCTTTATCGTAAACGTCTATTAGGCCACTTTTAGCGTCTGGATCCTCTTTACATCGTCTAGAAGTCTTCACTCGCAATGTTTAATGGCGGAAACGACGGTAGCTACCGCCACTAATCTTACCACCCTTCGCCGCCATCTCGTGCTTGACACTACATCCTGCTGACGGCACTTCAAAGCTATCAGTAGTTGCGGACGATTCGGTTGCAGCTGGGCAGTTGTTGTGGACGGTGCGTCTGTCGTAGCAGGGGCATCTGTCGTCGCTGGAGCATCGGTAGTTGCAGGAGCATCCGTGGTGGTAGGAGCATCCGTGGTGGCGGGAGCATCCGTCGTCGTCGAGCTGCCTGTCGTGGAAGCAGCGGTGGAGGCAGCAGTTGAAGCAGCAGTTGATGCTGCGGATTCACACACTAGCCTCACCGGGCGTGGTCGTGAACGCCGTCACCGTAAATTTAGGCTTATCGCCCTTCGTCCACGTGCAACACGGGTCACCGAAAGCAGCACCGTTCGTCATGGTGGAGTCGGGGAACGTGGCCTTGCAGAATTCCGGTGTCCACGTGTGGGCCACAGCGCCGAAAGCTGTGCCGAATTTCGTGAACTGCGAGCTGTCACTACCCGGGTGGCCGAGTGGCTGCGTGAATAAGCTGCCGTTCGGGAGATCCTCAAGGTATGACTTCATGCCCACGGCAGAGTCAAAGGTAGTAGCGATGATGAGGGCCGTGGCGGTGAAAGCGACGCAGGACTTCATTGTAATTATGGGGAATGTGTTGTTGTTTGCTGATGTGCGCTATGCAAGGAAATTGGGAATGACTTGTGAGTTTTGCTAATGTACTAAATGACTCGCTCTTCCTTAAGCCCTCAAGTTACAGTTCTTTCATCTACGCATCTTGCTGTTGTTTTGACTGCTCGAATGCTCTTAGAGTTAGCGATCCGTCTTGACCAAGATTTGCTGTCTATTAAGTGCAGCAAGACTGGACCGAACGGCGGTTTTCGCCGCAAGAAGACCAACGGAACCAAGCGTCGTCTCAAGATATCCAGGCGGCGTCAAACAATCAGCTGAACCAAACGCTAGGCAGCCCTCTCAAAACAGTCCATGGAACTTCATGGCGTTGAAGTGACGCATTTCGGTGGCAACAGCTGGCTCGGTGGCACCGCATTCACGACGGACAGTCTTTGGCGGCCTTAGAAGCCGCTGGCCATAATTCCGACGTACCATCGACGACAGACAAAGGCTTGACCGAAGCAATCGACGACGAAATCACGACAACTTTATTAATACTGTCACCGCTCCTGTAGTAGTGCCTGTACCTCGTAGTCGCCCAATAGCCACACCAGTCGATTGACTGCATAACCACCAGAATGCTCCGAGCGTCGGTCGACAGGCTGACCAGATGTCTTGGCGGAACGAAGCCATCAGCTGGCAGATTCCGTTGGTGTGTCAGGGCAGAATCAGCTTTCATCGAGCGACCCCATGTCAGCGCGCTACCTCCGTCTTCCACATGGCGCGAGAATCACCCATCCAGCCTTTACGGCTCCTCCAACACACTCAACCCGTCAGAACCGCGTGAACAGTTCAAGTACCTGATGGTGGCAATCGCAAGAACCATTCATGGATACCGCAGCCAGCCCGTGTTATCTGGGGAGAACACCCTCTTTTGCCGCGACTTGTCCGCAAAGCTACTCAACCGCCAGACTGCATTCCCCAATTTGTCTTGCATAGCGCACATCAGCAAACAACAACACATTCCCCATAATTACAATGAAGTCCTGCGTCGCTTTCACCGCCACGGCCCTCATCATCGCTACTACTTTTGACTCTGCCGTGGGCATGAAGTCATACCTTGAGATCTCCCGAACGGCAGCTTATTCACGCAGCCACTCGGCCACCCGGACAGTGACAGCTCGCAGTTCACGAAATTCGGCACAGCTTTCGGCGCTGTGGCCCACACGTGGACACCGGAATTCTGCAAGGCCACGTTCCCCGACTCCACCATGACGAACGGTGCTGCTTTCGGTGACCCGTGTTGCACGTGGACGAAGGGCGGTAAGGCTGACTTTACGGTGACGGCGTTCACGACCACGCCCGGTGAGGCTACAGTGTGTAAATCCGCAGCATCAACTGCTGCTTCAACTGCTGCCTCCACCGCTGCTTCCACGACAGGCAGCTCGACGACGACGGATGCTCCCGCCACCACGGATGCTCCCGCCACCACGGAAGCTCCTACCACCACGGATGCTCCGCCACCACGGATGCTCCTACCACCACGGATGCTCCTGCAACTACCGATGCTCCAGCGACGACAGATGCCCCCGCTACGACAGACGCACCGTCCACAACGACTGCTCCGGCGACCCCGTCATCTGAGGTTGCGGGGCTAAGCCTCCTACGAAGAGTGGCAAGGGAGGCATGAGTTTCCGCCATTAAACGCGAGGCGACCATTGCTACACGATAGTTCGCGTAGGGAACACCCTCCATAAATGTTTAGTTTTGTCTGCTTTCAAAGGAAGAGTAACAGTATTCAGTAAATGTGTTTGTGCTTGTGCTCATCGTTTGAGTTGAACTATTGACTAAAATGAACTGACCAGCGTACTAACTGCTACAAGGTATTGATAGAGCGTGATCGCATAGTTGCGAAATGTATCGAGGTCGTCACATGATCTGCACATGAAAATCTGAAAAGAGATCAAACACCTTGTGAAAATGCCATAAGAGACCAATAAGGTTTTCGTTCTATTACGACAATGTCTAGAGACTTCATTCTCTCTTTCTCGGTTCGACGACACACAACATAAACTGACCAGTCACTAGCTCGTAACCGAGCCAACACGATGCCATCCACGCTTAGTGACGGAAACGGTTTCTGGCAGTGCAGCCGCCAGACGCCGGAGGGGTCCAGCCCGACGAAGGCGGGCTTCCGCCTGTCGAACCTGTGCTGCCCGTGGTGGGTGTCGTAGGAGCTGGCGTCGTCGATGTGTCCGAAGTATCCGCTGAACTGTCGGCAGAGCTGTCCGTGGTAGAAGAGCTCTCTGTAGATGTGGCCGGGGTGCCGCCAGTGGAACCACTCGAAGCCGGGGTGCCACCGGTGGAGCCACCCGCAGCCGGGTGCCGCCAGCGGCACACACTGTAGCCTCACCGGGCGTGTCCGTGAACGCCGTCACCGTAAAGTCAGCCTTACCGCCCTTCGTCCACGTGCAACACGGGTCACCGAAAGCAGCACCGTTCGTCATGGTGGAGCCGGGGAACATGGCCTTGCAGAATTCCGGTGTCCACGTGTGGGCCACAGCACCGAAAGCTGTGCCGAATTTCGTGAACTGCGAGCTGTCACTGTCCGGGTGGCCGAGTGGCTGCGTGAATGAGCTGCCGTTCGGGAGATCCTCAAGGTATGACTTCATGCCCACGGCAGAGTCCATCGTAGCAGCCACGATCAGGGCGGTAGCAGCAAAGGCAGTGCACGTCTTCATTGTAGAAAAAGCTGGGGGTAAGTCTGAGGAGCTGTTTCGAGGTGGGATGCAAATTGTAGAATGGCAGGAGCGGGCTCCAGCTTGGAGACCAAACCAAGTCGGCAGTCCGGTCGTGTTTCTCGGATGGGAATTCTGTTGATAACCAGCCAGTGCCATGTCTTGGTTCAAAGCCTAAGAGCTCACACACGATGGGACTTTCGTGTGAAATACTGCAATGACGGGACATTGATCTCTGGATCATCCCTAGCGGATGCCTGTACATGTACTGTATTCTCGCCTCAACATTGCTACTGTATTGCAGCCCAAGTCACTTGCAGTTTACCTTAGAGGCTACCGGTATATGTAGGCGTGCCGATCTCAGTTCGTTCCCATCGCATGGTGTCGCAGCCTTTGGGGGTATCAACTAGTGGACGACAAGACGGTTTACGGTTCCGTGAATTTGTTAAAGCTGGATAGGCCTAAAGGACGAGCCCATTTCGAGTGAGTTCCAACACATACAGACGAGCAGCGACAGGATTCGCCGACGCAAATGCCTAACATCATGCAACAAATGTGTGGCGTACTTGCATTTGACAAGCACGGGATCGCCGGAACAATGGGGACGATAGTAAAACTCCGCGATCATTGATCAAACACCTGCCCGAGTGCACTGTTGACTCATACGTAGAGGAAAGCATGTGCTTGTGTTCAATCAAAGTTAACTGTGTTCGTCAACTCAAATAACGTGGGTAGCGTAACAGCAAGTAAGGCTATTATTCGAGATGGCCAAGAAAATCGTACGTATACTGCTTAGTACTGAACGGGTCCACGTTTAGTTGTAGAGTTGGCTGGCTGCACTGCATCCAGCGTACTGTTGGGAACGGATTGCCGGCTAGTCGAGCCTTGAGTACACGTTTACCTGAGGGGTCCAACAAACGGGTACAAAAAATCATTCGTGGCAAAGTTTGGCTCCAAAATGCGCGAGATAATTTGAAACTACGGATGTACGTTAGCCTTGTCGCATTTTGTACGAGGTCAATCAGGATATAAACTCCAAGGAATGACATCAAATTTGATACTTGACGAGGGAACTTGAGCAAAATCCTTATAGCGGAGGAGTATTAAGTAAAAATAAATGTTGTACAACTACAACATTATTCTCGCTCTCTATCCTGTCTACTGATACTGGTACTCTAACAGCACTTGACACAGAACTACTAAAGTACAAGTTCATAATTGTCTGGGTTGGTGCGATGCACTGGGTGCATTGGCTAACAACATTGTGATACGTACTAGGAAGCAAAAAAACATCTCCTGAAACTCTCCACAAAATCCATATCGGCTTCAACGCATCAAATGAAGGTAAACGAGTCCCAAAAAGTAACCTTTTCTATTACGACAACGTCTAGAGACTTCATTCTCTCTTTCTCGGTTCGACGACACACAACATAAACTGACCAGTCACTAGCTCGTAACCGAGCCAACACGATGCCATCCACGCTTAGTGACGGAAACGGTTTCTGGCAGTGCAGCCGCCAGACGCCGGAGGGGTCCAACCCGTCGAAGGCGGGCTTCCGCCGGTAGAGCCACTTGAAGCAGGAGCCGGGGTCGCGGCCGGCGAGTTCTGACTGGTAGACGAGCTGTCCGTGGTAGAAGAGCTCTCTGTAGATGTGGCCGGGGTGCCGCCAGTCGAGCCGCTCGAAGCCGGGGTGCCGCCAGTGGAACCACTCGAAGCCGGGGTGCCACCGGTGGAGCCACCCGCAGCCGGGTGCCGCCAGCGGCACACACTGTAGCCTCACCGGGCGTGTCCGTGAACGCCGTCACCGTAAAGTCAGCCTTACCGCCCTTCGTCCACGTGCAACACGGGTCACCGAAAGCAGCACCGTTCGTCATGGTGGAGCCGGGGAACATGGCCTTGCAGAATTCCGGTGTCCACGTGTGGGCCACAGCACCGAAAGCTGTGCCGAATTTCGTGAACTGCGAGCTGTCACTGTCCGGGTGGCCGAGTGGCTGCGTGAATGAGCTGCCGTTCGGGAGATCCTCAAGGTATGACTTCATGCCCACGGCAGAGTCCATCGTAGCAGCCACGATCAGGGCGGTAGCAGCAAAGGCAGTGCACGTCTTCATTGTAGAAAAAGCTGGGGGTAAGTCTGAGGAGCTGTTTCGAGGTGGGATGCAAATTGCAGAATGAGAACGATGTTGGCTCGTCGTTTTGCAGCCCGGGCAGGAAACCGGGGAGCGACGTCGTCAGTCCGATGGTATTCTTGCGATGGGCCATCCAAGGTTTGGCTCAAGGCCAAAGAGAATACACAAGATGGGACTTCAAAAGCAGGAGTTTTGTAAAGTACAGTACATCCTAGGGATATTGTATACGGCACCACTGCAAGTTCCATTGAATAAAATACTGCTGTAGTACTGTTTTGGTGGTGATGCAGTACACCATGCACGGCTTGCAAAGAGTTAATCGATGCAGATATTTAGTCGTTCTCATGGCATACTGTACGCCGCAATTGTGCATTGCAATTGCTACTACATGTAATGTACACTACACTATTTCCTACATGTGTTTTAATTTAGTAGTCTCACAGCAAATTGATAAGCAAGCTGCAGGCATGCATGCATTGATGGATAGGATCCATGGTTTCCTCCCCTATTGTATACAGTACCTGTATACGTGCTGGCTGTCGCGAACCCAGCTGCGCAGTCGGAAGACAGTGCTCCATTCCGTTGGTCCTTTGTTCTTGAGTTGTGTTGTCCCTTCGAGGGCCAAGCGACGAAGCGTACCGTCAGATTCCGTGGGTCAAACCAACGGTACTGTAGAGGTGACCAGGGATCAAATCACAAAATCTAGGGAAAGACTCGTCGTCTTGTACGCTGTCTCGGCGAAAAGTTTCGTCCGTCGAGGTCAACTCAGCGCTTGTACACACAATAACCGAGTGCTACCGTAACCATTAAAATAGTAGCACTGAATTGGCATCATTCACCCATATACGTTTGCAAGTGGGCATTAACAATGTTGGCTATTATTCTCAATAGGGCTCTTGACAACAACGATGATGTCGGTCCCTCTCAATTTGCACTCGATTATGGCCATTCCTGGCTTACATAAACTCTTTTGTAAAGTGCCAACAGTGCCGTGCTGGCCCCAAACGCTCCATATGTATGACGGATCGGCAGATCCTTCGCTAGTCTCACACACCTTTTCACCACGACTGCACGGTGTTGTAAGGGCACCTTTACATGGTACATCAAGCTGTATTGACACTTCCAGACTATGGCAGTCAGTAGGGTGGGAGGTAAAGAGAGCAAGACCGACCTTGGATGGGGAAATGCCAGCACTCCGTTGAATGAACCGTTCGTTGCGATCATCTGGTAGACTTGGAAAGTCGGAAAGCGATAATGGACGCGATTTGATAAATTTGGTTTCACGTCGTCTGTATTGGAACTTGAAGACGATTATACGATGCTGACCTGGCAAGGGGATCTCATAGTCAACGAACGACTCATGCACTATAATCTGACAAACCCCAGGATATGTGTTCACGCAATACATTCAAACGAGTACATTCATCAACAAAGTGCCCGACCAAGTACATGTAGCACGTAACATGGTGTTATTCCCAACACTCAAGCGCGTAAACCCGTCTTTGTGGTCGTACCCGTGTACTCCTTGGCCCGGCAACCGCCGGTCGTCATCGAGTCACCTGTCGAAGGAGCATTCGTTGTAGCAGGTGCATCCGTTGTCGATGTGTCTGTCGTGGAGGATGAAGTGGTAGACGTGGTCGTTGGTGCGTCCGTAGTAGCGGACGGAGCATCCGTGGTAGCTGTGGTGTCGGTGGACGAAGACCCACTGGAAGTGGCCGATGAGGTCGTGGACGCGACAGAAGAAGATACCGTCGAAGAAGTCACCGACGAAGACGCACACACGGTGGCAGTGGTCGGGTCCGTCGTGAACACTGTCACCGTGAAGTCCGGGGTATCTCCCTGAGACCACGTGCAGCACGGGTCTCCAAACGCAGCGCCGTTGGTCATAGTCGATCCGGGGAACGTATCGGCGCAGAAAGTGGCGGTCAGGAGAGACCAACAGCCTCGAAGGCCGTGGCAAAATCGGTATACTGTGAGCTGTCACTGTCCGGGTGGCCGAGTTCCTGTGAGAACAGCGATCCGTTGGGGATATAAGCGAGATAAGCTTGCATGGCAGAGGCATACTCTGCGAGGATAGCTGTGCTGAGAATAGCGGTGGAACAAGCAACGAAGGTTTTCATGGTGTAGGTGGAGGACGATGTCGGTGCTTGAAGGTGAATGGAAGAGTGAGTCTGCTGTGGAGTGATCGGTTATTAGAAGCCTTTGCTAGTCTTGCCATTCTTTGGAGCGTGTTTGTCGGCGTATCAAGCCAAGCGTGGTGAATGCAACGTGGTGGTAGGATAGTTAAAGATACATGAATCGACAACAGTTCTGGGGTGCAGAACCTATCAGTGTTGACAGGCTTCCCGGTGGTTACCATGCTCCATCTTGTTACGAACAATGCAGCCTGCGTAGTGCTGCTGAGCTGTTAGGCACACCATACCTTCTACGTCTGCTGAGCCGGGTCTCATGCGTACGATTAACGTGTCGCGATTAACGATTTCCCAATTCCAGCTGCTATCAAGATGTGAGATTAATCGAAAAAAGCTTGATGTTTGTATGGGGAAAGACAGACGATAGCACGAATCCCGTTGGTACAGTGCAGAGATTAGGAAATGCGGTAATGTATGGGTGCTCGCATCGTCTGTTGTGAGCAGCGCAAAACGTAGTGATCGTCACATTAACTCCACCGAGTTCTGGTGGTGCAGCCCCAAAGCTGTGTCTGGCAGCGACCGTAAAGAAGGGAGTAGCCGAGCTAATTATTATAGGATGGAGCTTACCATCGCTTATATCTCAGGTGGAAACACCAGCAGTTTGAGTCATCTGCTGCCAGAGCTCAGGACAAGTAAAAACGCCGGGCGGCTGTACTGGGGGATCGCTGTGTACGGGTCATCAGGACGCGACCTCATTGTGGAAAGCATCGAGGTTTGCTGTCGCAGCTACGATTCGATCGAATGGTGTTGGACGCACCTCATGATCGTGTGGTGTACACGTAGCGTTCATGCTAGAGATTCTTTCTGGGTATCAATTCATGTGCCAAGCGACTGTCGAAGCATGGCTGGCATTCGGAAGACTACCGTCTCCAGTGAGCCTCACCAAACAATTGTGCGCAGCTCTGAGCACGGCTACTTTGTAAAGCGACTTGCTCGTGTGATGAAAGCTAAAATAGCAGGCTAGCTTCGTAGTATTAACCCTTAATCCTTAACCTGCAAAAACACCTTCGTGATATGAGCATTAGCATACCTGAATAGTCCCTTTCATCATATGGCACATAGGTCCTTTGCCAGCCAAGTCTCCATTTGTTCCTTAGTAAGGGCCTAACGGGACACTGGTAGCAAAAGCTATTCTTTGCGTCATTTTTACTCATGCGAGTGCGATAGTAGGTTGGTCTGTAATGACTCTTCGAACGAATGACGGAACCGAGCGTACGCCATGGGTAACACACTCACGTCGCGCTTGAGGAAGCTGTCTTGGATCCAGAACTGCACTACATTCAGGAAACTTGGGCACACGACCATCACAAGAAGCAGCTCCGCAAACGGATACCCCGAAGCGAGTGAAATAACAGCTCGCCGATGAGTCCAATTGGTGTCACTCCTGCAATCATTACGGACACCACGATGGCTTTGGAGATCACGATGATAACCAACCACGCCATCAGCTGCAACACCCATACTCGGTAAGACGGCGGGTTGCCATAGTCCCCGCTTTCCTGGATATTGACCCAATTCATCGAGAAAGCCAGCTCTTGCTGCAACCGGAGAAACGCGAGGCTCACGACCATGCCAAACGTGCAGTCGCTAAGAAAGTTGAGGAAATACCACGCGCACTCGTCCGTCACGGGTGGCATCTGCACTGAGACTAAAAGATTGATGAAGTGGCCAGTTGATGCACCGATGGTCTGTTTGCCGACGTCCATGAACCAGATCTGCAGTGGTCGTCGGGGACGCTCAACGTGTCGCTTGTACCAGAGAGTCCCGATGGCTATCACGCCAAGCAACGCTTGGATGGCGTACGACGCTGCGTTGGATAGTAGCTTGCACTGCTCTACATCATCCGCTGCGACCTCCATCAGCGGCATGGCTTGTCAGTAGTAAGCGATATTTGCTCTATCACCGGATCTAAGGATCGCGCCTCTTGATGATCAAATTTTCTACCGTCGCGACTCGTCGCAGCTAATCAAACTCAATGGCGTGTTGACAACCAAGAGCAGCTCCCATTTCATATCGCTTGGCTTTATTATGATTGATACAGGGCCGCTTCAGGTAGACTTGCGGCCTCCTTTTTCGTTTGTTCTATGCTGAATTTGGTTCAGGATCTGAAGAGAGCGTCGCGATGCGCCTACACCAGCTGACGGTGGCGTTTTCTTCTTCTTGAGCAGCATGGGGAGTGCATTTGGTGTCGATATCTGCTGCCGCTGAGCGCCCACCGAGCGTGTCTTCAGCCAGTTTACAGTCTTGTTTGGGCCCGAAACGTTTGCCTCAGTGAAGCTCTTCGACGAAAACAGCCGCGATTTCGGCCCCGAGGGACGATGGTTCGGCCCTGATGGGGTGTCGCGCTTGTGTATTCTCGAGGCGCTGGACGACGGAGGCTTCCGAGAGACCTCTGGGGACATGAAGGTTGAGTCAGTGGTGGACACCGCTCCAGTCGGCTTCAATGGGAAGAGGCCGTTTTCAATTGTCTCGAAGTACTCCAAGTCGTCTAGATGCTCGTAGACCTCACGAAATGTTGGACGCACTCCCCATGCTGTGCACCGTAAGAAAAGACTGTAGTATGGACCCAAACGCGCTTTAGCAGCCTCCGGAACTTGAGTTACAGTAACGTCCTGCAACATCTTGTGCAGACTGCGAGTCTCCACATACTCTTTCGGAACAATTTCACCAACTAGTAAGCGGTACAGAATCTCTCTACCAAAAGCTCCAACGTCACAGTTCTTGTGGAAGCTGAAAGAGCTATCGAGGATCTTAGGCTCATCAGATGGTAGCTTGATACGGCCGAAGTCCGACAACTTTATATCTGGTTCCCAGCTTTTTCGTAGCCTTCAGGGGCGTTCGCAAAGGATGTTCCGGCACGCCAAGTCACCGTGAGCGACATTTATCTCATCATGCAGAGTTATCATGGGCAAGCAAATCTGCTTCAGCATTGCCTTTGTGTCTTCAAACGACAGAGTATAACGGCGGTGCTTCGATCCTCCCGAGTTCACGCCATATCTTCTTAAATAATCGCTTAGTTTGCAGTCCATAACTTCCAGCGCAATACACGTGTGCTCGATACCATCGCAGAGGCCAAGACACTGCAGAAAGCCCTTCGCGTGGCGTACTCGGCGTAAATAGTGTAATTCAAGAGCACTGCGATGCTTTGCTTCTTCTATGGGAAATCCTTCGTGAGGCTTAGCACGCTTGAGGGCCACTTTCTGTCCATTAATCACTGCAGCGGACACTTTTCCATCAGTTCCTTCACCGTAGACGCCGCCTGTGTACTCCACGTCCGTCTCGCAATTAAATAGACCAACATCACCAATCACGGATGTACTGGTGAAAGCGCTGAAAGAAATGTCTGTGTGAGCTACCGTGTCGTCAGCCTCAGCGAGCGAGGCCATGCTGTTGCAGCTCTCTTGCGACAAAAGGGCAATCTTCTCATCTTGAGTTGGTGCAAGGCTCGTCGATTCTTGAGACAAGCACACTACATCCTGTGAGTGTGTGACTGCTTCATAGTCTTCGTCCGCAACGAAGTGGTCTTGGTGGCCACTAGTTACACAATCTTTCTCCTCCGTTATAGCACCATCTATTGTGGTGGAAGCAGCCTGAATGACAACAACCACTGACGGAGTGTCCTCCTCCAACTCTTGCGTCGCATCATACACTAATTCCTCTGTCTGGCTAAGCTGAATTGAGCAGGACGCAGCAGTGGTAGGACTCTGAAATGTTGGTCGTCGCGACTGCGGACTCTGGAAACTCATAGGTCGCCGTGCCTGAGGGCTCTGGAAGTTTATTGGCCGCCGTGTTTGCGTTGGTACAACGGGTGATGACATTCGAGATGGCGCGTGTGCCTTCACCGGCGTGGGGGCTTCTAGACGCATCTGTAGCTTCTCATTAGTCTTCAAGTTCTTTTCCAGCTTTTTCAGCGCTAAAGCCCGGTTCTCTGGTCGCGGCGCTCGCTCAGAGAGAATGAAATCATGCGCTTCCGTGTCGATGCCGACGAGCTGCTCTGTGCGATGCCTCGTGCCACATTCTTCTTAGGCTTGCTCGCTACAGCTGCTGGGGCGCACTCTTCTCAGGTGTTGGCTCAATTACTGACGTCTGAATCTTTGTCTGCACTGTTGTCTCGAGTGGCGAATGAACTGACATCCGGTCTGGAGACATCGGTTCCAGTTCACTTTGCTTTGCTGTTGGGCCGCCGTTGGCCTCCACTGGTCTACTCTCCACAAGTGAAGCCTGTTCCACACCCAGCGTCTGCTGCTTCTGCGCTCCCGTCTCCAAAATCGATTGCACCAGTTCTTTCTCAGCAGACAAAGCCTCCGGCTCACTATGCTCTACTGAAGGATTGTCCTTGGTTTCCTCCAGTGTACAATCTTCCTGCACAAGGGAACCCTCTTCAATACTTGACGTCTGATCCTTCATCTGATCCCATGTCTGCATAGGCGACGCTGCCTGTGACTCACTGTGTTCAGCTGAAGAATCCTCCTCCATATACTCTTCTTCTTCCTCCTCCTCCTCTTCAGCCATTGCTTCCTCCCTCCCTTCTTCTTGTGGCTCGTTCTCCTCCACCTCAACATTTGAGATCTTTTCTTTCCTCGCAATTTCAGCAGCAGTCACCACCTCGTGCATATACTCGCGCTTCTTGCGTCGTAGATATCTGCTGCTCCCAGTATAAGACGACGGCGCGAACAGAGACACGTCCATAGCAGGCGTCTTGGTGTTAATTTCTGTAGTTCTGACATTCATTCTCTTCGTATTATGGACGCTGGGGGCGATTTTAGGAGCGACAGGAGGCGCCGACAAGTCGAGGTCGTTCCGTGGCGCACACGCTTGCGTCGCTCACGGTTTTCACCCAGTTCTAGGCAGGCAGCGGCACGTGCGACGACGCGAAGGTGCATCCTCAGTGTCGGTCGTGGTCCTGGGTTTGGATGGCATGAGGAGCGTAGAGAGACACACACACAGACACGCACAGACAGCAGTGAGGAATGCGGAAAGCGCAATGCGGAGCGCGCGCAATTGATTTTCGAATTTTAGGAGACGAGGAAGCTGAAAAATGACTTTTAATACTTTAATCAAGATAAATGTTTTCGAAATTTGAGAAATTTTGGTGATTGGCGCCAAATGTCGTCCTTGTACCGAGTTTTGGGTACATGGAGCACAGTGTGCGAAGACCTTAGGTGGCATGGAGCAGACTGCAAGCAAGCTGCAGCCTGCGTAATGCAACTCGGCAACACGTCGGTACTGTCGACAATTAAACTAGCGGTGGGGACACCTGCAGTTACTACACCTGATCAAGGAGAGATTGGTAAGTGATGGTCTTCTCTAGGTCGTGTTACTTGGTCTCTCAGAGGTTATTGCTTTCGTATAGCTGTCCAGGTTCACTTGTCACCGCTATGCTCGAAACGATTCACGGTCGGTCGACCGTCGGAAGAGTCACAAAGCATTGACAGTCAGCTCACGAGGATTCTTGTCGGGTGAGTCAGTCTGTAGGTGTGTAGAGAATTAGTGGTGGTACGGATACTGATGGAGAATGATGTTATGTTTTTGCTAGATCTCGCGTTATTGAGATGGAGAACCTCAGTATTGTGAAGGGCCAGTCGGCTTGGAAGCTCATGGTGGACGTCTACTGCATCGACCACGATGGTAACGTGTTGGATGCGGCTCTCACGTCGATCATGGCGGCGCTCAAGACGTTGCAGCTGCCTGCAGTGTCCATTAATGAAGCAGACAATGTGGTGTCCATAGTTCCAGGTATGCCGAGCACGCAACCTGACAATGCGATTGTAGAGGTTGTACTAAAAGTTGATGTGGTCTACAGATGGAGACAAGACGTCACTGCGTGTGGAACATTTCGCGTACGCCACTACGTTCGCCATTGTCGACGACACGGTGCTGATCGACCCGACGAGCGAGGAGGAGGACCTTGCCAGTGCCGTGTTCAGTCTTTCGTACAACACAAATGGCCAACTCTGCGGTGTACACAAGGCAGGTGGCGCTATCGTTGCCGCCAGCGTGATGCAGCAGTGCATGCGGGTGGCCAAAGGGAACAGCAAGGTGCTAGCCAAGCTCGTGGATGCGTCTACTTAGGTAGAGCATAAATCCTATAGAAAACTGCTCTAATCGATCTTACATATCTCTTTTATTTTGTTTACATGCGCATGTTGTGGTTTCTGCCATTCCTGTGAGATGGTAGGTAAGTGGGATATCGCAGAGAAGCGTTCGAGTGTGGATTTGTTTGGTAGTGGTTAATGGGAATGTTCATTAAGCGTCGCGTGCTACTAAGTAGGTAGTGCTGATTTACTAAACTTTTTTTCTTTTCAAAAATTTGTTTCGTCTTTGTGTCACATAAAGATTTCCAAGCAGAAGCTTCAACGGCGGAAGGTTCGAAGGGCTTGAGGCCGTGCGCGTGTGTATACGTCGAGGCCCTGCTGCTGCTGCTGCTGCTGCTCCTGCTCGCGCTGGACAGAAGCCACTGCGCGCTGGACTGGAGCTAGAGGAGCCATTCCAGCAACGCACCAAGAAACGAAGACCAAGCCAAGGCCATGAACGAGGGCACGCCGCTATGGCAGTCGCCGGCATCTTCTGTGGCTTCAGTGGCCGGTTCTACAGTCCGTGATGGATCTACAGAGTCTATTAGAGCCTCAAGACGGACTCGGGTCTTCCTGCCACAGCTGACACCGAAGATGGTTCGCGTCGTGACCGTCGTGGGGCTCCTCGTGGCTATGGCCATCTACATTGGCGGTGCGACGCTGTCATCCACGGTACAAGGCGCCTCTGTATCAGGTTTTGACGTGGATGCAACTCTACGAGAGGCAAATGTAGCACAAGTGACGGAGAGTCGAACGGACAGAGTGGCGGACGACTCGGTGCTGTTCCTGCCAGGTTTCGGCGCGCCCTTGGAGAAGCAGGTGCGGTCTTCATTCCGGAAAAGTGTTCAGCTCCGTGGACTACTTCCTCCACTGTTCTGGTTGTTCGCTATTGTCTGCGTGGTTATATTGGTGATGTTGAGACTTATTGGCGACACTTGCTTGGACTATTATGTGTGGTATGTGAACAGTACGCTGGCCTGGTCGGAGTGAACAACGTGAATGCTGGGAAGCTGTTTTACTGGTTCTTCGAGACGCGTGCGCCCATGCAGATCGACGACCGGACGCCTCTGCTGTTGTGGCTCAATGGCGGTCCTGGGGCATCGTCTATGACGGGATTGCTCGCAGAAATGGGGCCATATCGTATTACAAAAGAGCGCAAACTCATCCCGCACGTCCATTCATGGACAAGTATTGGGCATATGCTGTTCTTCGACCAGCCTGTGGGAACAGGTTACTCATATGTGCGTGACGAGGTTGGTCACGTGAATACGCAAGAAGAGGTGGCGGAGCAACTCTATCGTGGTCTCCAGGGCTTTTTCAGACGCCACCCAGAGTACAAGCACAACCCGCTGTACATATGTGGTGAGTCATACGCCGGCAAGTATGTACCATCGGTCTCTCACTATATCCACGTGATGAACAGCAACTCACATGAAGAGAGTGACGTGGTCATCAATCTCACTGGCGTGGCTATCGGGAACGGGGATATGTGGCCGGTGTTGCAAACACGCTCCGTGCCAGATTTTGCAATTGCTCTGGGCCTCATCGACTCGCAGCAATATGAAGACGCAAACGCCCAAATCAGCGTATGCGAGGAGCTGCACCGACAAGGCCGTGATGTGGACGCCTTCCGAGTATGTCAATCCGTCACGCAGAAGATTTACGAGGCCGCTGGGAACCCGTTTATTTATGACATTCGCCAATCGGGAAACACGTTCACGGACCTCAGCAGGATGTTGTCGAATTACTTTAACGACGACGCTGTACGCCGAGCGCTGAACGTGCCTCCCGGGACGCCGTGGACATCGGTGGACGGATCAGCCTATGGAACATCCCCATCTGCACCAGCACTGGTGCGTCATTTGCTGCAGGATGAAATGTTAGACGTGCCCATTGGCGTGTTTCGCGATCTGCTGGACAACTACAAGTTTTTGTTCTACGCTGGCAACATGGATGGCTCGTTGTGCAACAACTTGGGTGTGGGACGCATCATTGACCGGCTTGCCTGGACCGACACGGCGAAGTATCGCGTGGCAAAGCGTCAGCCTTGGTTCGTGGATAATCAAGTGGCCGGGCTGGTCAAGTCTGCGGGCAATATGAGCTACGTGGTGGTGCTAAATGCAGGTCACCTGGTGCCTGCGGACCAACCAGAGGCCTCGTTGGACATGATCCGACGCTTTGTCAACAACGAGACCTTCGTCTCGCCAACGCCGTAGTCCGTGTTCAAGCTCTCACATACATCAGGGAGACCGGCAGCACCTAGAAAACGTCGTAACCCGCACAAGATCCTGTAACTGGGTTGTACATACCATCCACGCAGCAAGTGTAAATAAAGGCGCGACACTTGTTTGCAACACAGTTCATTATAGAGTCCACACGTTGGGCGGATGCACAAGATAGTTTCCATTTGATTCGTTCAATGCTAAAACAACCGTAGCTATAGCAGCTACTGGCATTTCCGACACGGTCTTAGATGACGACCATCCACTCACGGATCGAGTAGGACGTCACCAGGTCATTGCGGACATAGGGGTCGGCCTTGGCAAAGTCCTCCACCACCTGCTTGTCCTCCACATTGAAGATGAAGATGCCGGCGTCCGCGGGGTTCACGAGGGCGCCGCCCATGACCATGTGGCCATCCTTCTTGGAGTTCACAGCGCGCTCCAAGTGCTCAGCTCGGAAGGGACCACGGCGGTCCAAGATGTCGCCCACGTGTTCGTACCGGAGGATATAAAACTTTTGTCGGACGCAGTCGACATGGGGCGGATGAGGCGCGAGGCAAAGAGAGACGATGATGGGCGAGCTTGGCGAATGCACCGAGCCAGCATCATGCAAAATGGTGCAAAGATTTGCGTGATGTGGGCCACTCTAACGACCAAGAGCACCGTACACAGAGATTAGGGGATTCAAAATTAAGCTCTTTCCGCTTTTTACACAAATAACTTTCGCTTTTTGGCCCCATAACAAGCGCTTTTAACCCATCCTAAAAAGCGTCTTTTTAGTCTGAATTTCTGCTTGATTGGTTGAAATGAAATGGGATTTTGATTGGCTGATGACTTCAACTTGAAGTTGCTCTTATATGTTTTGTCGACCTTCTTCAGCTTAATTTCTAGATGATGCATGCATTTTGAGTGAGGGTCTTGACTACGTTTTCTACACGGGACGAATCTACCATAGATAGTTTTCAGCGTCTTCGCGAACTACATGAGTTCGGAACCAAAGCATTAAAATAACGCGTTATCCATTTTTCCTTACAGCCTTGCAAGCAGATTCTCTCGTTCTCCACTCTACGCGTAAGAGCGAGATCCCTAGCGTGTAATAGATTGTAGTGCTGTACTCATTGATCTTCATCAAGGCACCACGGCATTTAATCCTCAACTCGCCACCATATCCAGCGTAGACTGTAGCAGAAACGTGTGCGGTTGGGAGTGGATGCTACCAATGCTGTACATCGAGAACAAACCCGTGGCAACTAAATGAGAGACACTGTCCTAAAATAATCGATCAATAATACGCTGTATGGGATCGGTAATTCTATGGACATGCAGTTGGTGGTGTTCATGTAGCTGGAATTGACGGAGAACATCGTACTCTAACGAGATGCTGCGTCCCAGGGAGCCCAAATAGTTCGATCAGCGCTCTGAATACGGCTGGGAGTCCCCGAGTTCAGAATTGTCCATAGGATAAACACTGACCATTCCGTGCTAGGCAGCACAAGGATGGGATTGTAAATAATCCTCGTCGCATCTTTTTCATTCACGTGTCTGGATGCTCTCACACGCCCGCCTCGTGTAGAGAAAACTATCTGAAAGCAGCAACGCCAACCCCCTTTCGATGGCTGCCCAGGCCTTGAGGCTCCAGCCATTTACCATCGTAGGAAAAATGCATTACGTAGTTTAACTTATAGCAAAGGCTTATCCTCCTGTCCGCGTTCAACGATGCTTGAGTGAGCGGAATTGGCGAGTTTCATTAGGCTAAACGTGTGTAAAAGCATATGAAGGCGTTAAATTATCGGCGGTGGTTCGCTAGAACGTCATGGAAATGTGCCAGGGGCGGCTCGCCTTAGAGGCGAGAAAACAGATAAGATCAGTTGGCATTAATGATGCTGCATGGCATCGTCAGCACTAAACTTTCCGTCTGGGTACTTCTCTCTGTCATCGTCAGTCTCGAGGTGTTATGGGTCGATGCCAGTGGACTCGCAGACGACTGGTATGCCTCAACACGCTGTAACGAAGGCTCGTCGTCCACTGCATGCCGCAACTACGAACGCTGCAAGGCCACCCATCGTTGTGCACGAGGGGATGAAGATTATAAAATCAAGTCGGCCACATTGACCAGCTACACACGGCAATTCGGCGGTGGGGAACGCGTGCAAACTCCACTCATGAACGACTTCGAGGACTGGAAGTCTGGCACCCATCGCTGGCGATTTAAACAGCCAGGCAATGACAGCAGCAATGGAGATAGTATGCTGGAACCGAAAGGGTGGCTCGGATGGGACACTTTCGACTTCCCGGTGATCGGGTCGCTAGAGCTCGCAGCAGGCCATCTAATATTTGATACAGATCGTGCTGAGCTTCGTGGTGATGTGCAGTTTAACGGAATTGTGACAACCACGCGGCTCGGTGGAACTTCTGTCGCTGTCTTTAACTTCATGACCATGTACCTTGGCGCTGGTGTGAAAGTTCGCTTGCAAGGTCACCGTGCAATAGCGCTTTTGAGCCGCAGCAGCTCAATTGTAGATACTGAACTACGTGTTCGACCCGGAACACTAGGCGGGTTTCCAGGAGGCGGTTTTATTGGGACTGGAACGAGTGTTCCTGGCGTTAACAACAACCAAAATGGCCCCGGCAGCTCTAGCGTTCGAGTTTATGTCAAGACGTTGTCAACTTGGGGCAAGCATGTACCCGAAGTCCAAGAAATCGAGACGTCGGCTGCTTCCGGCCAGAAACTCCAAGGCCATTTCATCCTTCGCTACTCAGGTATTGATAGCGCTGGCTTGAGCACCATGTCAATCCCGTACGACGCCAGCGCCCTGGACGTTCGCCGTCGACTCGAAACAGCTTTCCCAGACATCGGGGAATTGAACGTCCAGCGTGATGACATGTCGAACAAGTACCCGAGATCGGTCGCTTGTGGCGCGTGACTTTCTCATCGGCAGTAGGAAATGTCCCCAGCTTCAGGCACAGAGCTTCCTCTCCGGGTTGGACGCAAAGTTGTCACTCGCACAATCGTCGACGGTAATCAACTCTCAGGCACGTTTCGACTGAGCTTCCTGAGTGCCACAACTCGCTGGCTTGCGCATAATGTCACAGCTGACCTTCTTCGAAGCGCTATGCTTGAGGACCTTCCAGGTTTGATCAATGCCCGTGTATCGCGCACTGACGCAGGGGTAAATGTTTGCAAGGATCCACACTTCCAGACCAAACCGCTAGTTCGTCCATTGATCCTCTCGACGTGGACATTGATCAAGGACTTTATCGGCCTTCAGAATGGTTCGTACCTGAGCACGACCTAGTCGAGGTCTCTGATAGCACGAAGGGCTATCCGCTAAGCGCTGCCGTGCAGGCCGTGGTGCTGCTAACGGCTTCGTGTGGAAATTGCAATTCTGGACCCGTAATGGAAATATTGCGTCAATGAGTCCAACATCTATTACCATGACGGATGTGGCAGCACCTGCAACTTTGGATGTTGACTACTCAAGACTGCAGGGCCTTGAAGCAGTGGCTACTGTTATTGACTCGCAGTGCTTTTCACTTGCATTCGGCGGAGCTGGAGCTTCATTTGCGGGACCCGGTGGATCTGGCTACAGCGTTGATTTGCCGTGGGTGGCTTCCAGTTATGCTGACAAATTCATTACTGACCTCCTAGGAGGAAGTGGTGGTGCTGGGGGCGGACAAGAGCCTATTGATGTCTTTCCTGTAGTGCAACCCACCTTGGGGGGCTGGTGCGGGTGCGATCTTGCTGTCGGCAATCAACGACATCGTCATCGGTCCGAACGGAGTCATTTCAGCAAATGGGGGAATGGGGGATCAGCATTCACCCCTGGAGGTGGTGGTTCCGGTGGCTCGGTGCTTCTTATAAGTGGGGCTTCTGTGTCTCATCATGGGGCGCTGGAAGCTGCAGGTGGACATGGAGGTTATGGTACTGCCACTGGAGGTATAAGAGGTGGGGGTGGTGGTAGCGGTGGGCGGGTTGCCATCTACGCGCAGAGCTATTCGTCATGGGGAAGCGGAAGTTTGCAAGTGAGTGGTGGGGCGTCATCTGACACGATGAGGAATGGAGGCTACGGATCCCTTCATATTAAAGTTCAAACCGAGATGGCCATGCGTGTTGACGCTTCAATGGGCGCTGCTGCCACAGCCAAGTCGCTACTTGTGCATGGTAGTGAAGGATACGCGCGTGGGTCATCACACTTACCGTTGGAAGCCTATCAAGTATCTCGCAATGGGCCTCGTTTCGTTTTCACAGAGTATAGCCAGCCGACTCGCATCTCGTATTTTTTCGAGTTGGCAACCTCGAGTTTGGTACACTCGCTACGAATCGTGGCGCCATCTTTGGAATTCACAGGAATGATAGTGCTCAAGACAACGATGAACTGATGCTCGCAATTGCGCTGGTAGACGGTAGCTTTGTCCACGAGGCTAACACATTTCAGTGGCCGCGACAGGTTTTTCAGGACAAAGTGCAGACTGATCGGTGGTATAAGCTCGATGTGACGCTCGATTGGCAAACTAACAAATACTCCATCCGCCTCAATGACGTGCTGAAGGTGAGTGCAATCACGTTCCAGGGAGCGGGTGTAAGTGCGCTGAGTCTTAACAACTTCCATGCCATGTCCACGTGGTGGGACGAGATTTACGTTGGCAACGATTATCTAATGGGATTCGCCTGTCCTTGGATCCGGCAAGTTGCCGATGCGGCAGCTGTTGATGCTGATAGTGAGAATGAAGGCGCTGTGCTCACAACTAAGCGTATGTGGCGCGAACTCTGGGCGGACTCATTCATGGAACCAACGACCACGACATACCATCCGATGGTTCGACATGAAAGTCATTTGTCGCAGCAGGAAATATATGCACACGACAACGGGGGAATAGTACCTCTCGATGGCGCACCTCACCGAGCATTCTTGGATGACATACGTGAAAAGGAGAGTGAAATTTCTGATAGCAACAGCTACGAGGAGCAACAGGCAGCGATTCTAGCAGGAAACGGAGACGAAGAAGTCATCACCAACGCTGAGCTACTGACAATTGAAGGTCTTCCGCTTGACAGATCTATTGTCGAGCCCCTGGAAACAGGTATCGACTGGGAAGCAATGGTAGGTTCTACCAGTGCCAGTACTCCATCACCTGACTCCGATGCTCCTCCACACCCAAGCATTTACTGGTATTCGGAGGTATTCAATATGAACACAGGCAATGGGGGATTGGCGCGTGTTCTACGGTCGATTTCAACGAGTGGCGTAACGAAGGCCTTATGGTCGATTTTTCAAACCTGAGTGATCCGTTTGGAGACCGTCAAACTGCTACTGGGGGATTATTTGCTGACCGTCCAAAAGTGATTTTTAATCGCATCACCAAGCGCTTTGTTATGTGGATGCATGTGGATAATGCCTCGTTGTCGTCGCTAAACACTTTGGGCCTCACCGGCGTAGCTAGCAGCGTGTACCCGAATGGACCATTTACATTTGTCCACAGCCTATACCCTGACGCAGTACCTCTGGAGGCGCCTGGTGGCCAGAGCATCAATGAGACGCATGACCAGACCATAGCCATCATTCCGTCATCCAGTGGGCACACAGTTCAAGACGCTGCGTATCTTGTGCGAACATACTACAAGACCGTCGAGTACTGGTTGCCTCGCCCCGTCATGGATCCACTATGGCAGAGTGTGCAGAAGCCCAGTGCTACCGCAGCTGGTAACACCACTACAGATTTTGGACTAAGCTACCACCGCGCATTTCACCACCTTGGTTACGACGACCCAACAGATATCTATCTGCAGCGCTGGCGTATGGAGGACACGCCATGGGAAGTAATATGCTGCTCACTCACGGACACCAGCAGCTGTGTATCTGTCACGAAAATACCGCAGCGACCGGAGGACGTCTGTCCGGAAGGGATGAAGAAGAAGGCGATTTTGGGTCAAGCGCAGACTCAATCAGCCAACGACAAAACACCTAACATTGTAGAGACACGCTACAAGGACCCGAACGATGACGCCAATAGTGCGTTTGTGCCGAACACCTCTGTACCAGCGTACACATCATGGGGATTTCAAGTGCTAAATACCAAGACGTGGCGTGGAAATTACTTTGACGCCCTGAGCACGAATATCACACTGTTCATTTTCAAACGCTATGCTGGCGAACGTCGACGTCTCGAAATCGAGCGGGACCCGACACTTCAGTACACATACCCTAATGAGGAAGAGTTAACTGGGAACACAATTCCGACCAGTGACACGGAAATACTGGACGAATTACTGAGCACGTTGGGTGTTCCCGTAACCACCGCGTTTAAAAGCAAGTACTCGTCTTATGATCTTGCTGAAATTGATCGCGATGGGGATGGAAAAATTACGTCAAATGAAGTGGCGATGCTAGAGGAACAAAAAGCTCTAAAAAGCTCACGAGCGACTTCGTAGATACGTTGGTGGCAGATTTCAATGTCATGAAATGGGGACAAGTCGCCATTCTCGATGCGGATGGAGACGGGTTGATTACGTTTGAAGAATTCGAAGGCTGGTTGGGCTTGATCCAAATCTCATCTTTGACCGCTTTGACCTGGACAAAAATGGTTTCTTGATGAGAACGAGCTCGCTCGATCGCTATGGTACAGACAGATGCCGCGATTGGATGCAGCCATCTTCATGTTAGATCCTTCTTTCGAGGGACGTGTATACTACGAGAAGTTCCGTTCGCTACTGCTGCAGGCACCCGACTACGTTTTTAGGAGCTACGACTTTGACAGCTCAGGAACACTCACACAGTTCGAGATTGATTTCATGGTGAAAGACCTCGGGTCGGCATTTGCGCGTCCGGCTGTGTTGAGCGCGCTGAAAACTCGACCACCAACATCATCACTAAGGCTAGCTACACTACATGGTTCAGCTCCACAACAAGTCTCGTGGATGGCGCACGAAACAAACTGAAAGTGGATAATGCTGTTCACGCCACTGGCACAGACCGCCTAATAGGCCCGCTGCACGTGGTAGAGCGCCGGCGCGCCAAGTACGTGGCTATTAGTGCTCTCACAGACGACTACCTGAGTACCCGTGGAATGCTTCGCGAAGTTGAAGGCGATTTTGAAGGTCGGGAGGCTCTTATCAACTTCTTCGCCTTCAGTGAAGACCTGTTCGGTCTCGTAGACTCTGCTGAGGGAGCTGAGCTTGGCGACGATATCAAGCCTTTCCGTGAGTTTTTGTCACCTGCTATGTTGAGCGACCGTGCTTCATACTGGAATGGACGCCACTGGGAAGGTCGGCCGTCAGCACCTGCGCAGTTTTCATATGGTTCCCAGTGCTTCCAGATTTCAGGGCTGACCACTTCACTGGATGAAGAGACCAGTGGGTGCCTGCCATGCCTAACCAGCTCACCGTACGCGACCCCCGAGGTCCAGCAATACCAAAGTGTGGCTAGGGGACAGCTCAGTGCCAGCCACAGGAGAAGATGAACGCGTACATCAAGGCATTCGATCAGCAGGTCTCAATTCAGTTGCAGTATCAACAGCAGTCGCAGTTTGGACCGCAAGGCCTACAACCGCACATGTCCCCGTGCTACAACCAGTCGCAGTTTTTCCCGTGTGACGTGCAGAAGGTTGTGGATGGCAATGTGGCCGACACTCTCCACAACTGGACAACGCGCGAAACACCACAGAACTTGGCGTGGGAAAACACCCGAACAATGTCGGCTCCTCCACGAAAATCCGTGCCGACAATTTCCAGGCCGCGTCCACAGGTCCTTCATACATCGAGCGCTTCCCACTGCGGGTGCGTGAACCATTAAACAAAGCCGCCGTTCTGGACAGTATCACAGTGTATACACCTGACGAACTCACAGACGTGCTTGGTGGTGGGCGGTGAGTATGGCCAATACACAAACCTGTAGACGAATGAATATGGCTACATTTGAAATGGCTACAATCACCTATTTTCGACGTGGTCCACATAGTCAGTTCAAATGTTGTTTTGACTGATATTGGTACTTACCACTGTCTTGTTGCTGTATTCCTTACAAATCCCAAGTTTAATTTCTCTGTCCATACCGCATTCGCTTCATATATCACCATCATTTGTCATTTTTATCTACTATATAAAGCTCAAGTATCAATTTTGAACGTCAATCTTTGCCGCGCTTCACTTTTCAAAAGGCAACGAGCGTCGCAATACATTCATTCTGTTGTCAAGCGTCCACGTGTCTCCCTTGGGTGTATCCGAGTGTGGAGAACAGTTCGCCATGAGCGACGCAGATGATGATGTGCGTCTTGATCTCCTCTTTATCCTTCAACCACTCTCCCTATCTCCTCCATCTAGAAACTAACGAAAACTTCCTCTTTTCCCTTCTCTTCCTTACCGCAGTTTATGATGACGACGCCCCAACCCAAAAAGAAACCAGCGGCACCCAAGAAGAAGAAAACCACAACAGCCAAAGTGACGGCGGGGGACAAGAAAATACAGAGCAAAAACACGAAGAAACCACCAGCCAAGAAGAAGAACGAATCGGACAGCGACGCGCCTGAGTCCGAAGCTTCGGCTAATGACAAGGAGGAAAATGACGTCCCTATGCCTCAGCAGGACGAGTCCGGAACACCCAAACAATCCATCGAGCAGATTTACCAGAAGAAAACGCAGCTGGAGCATATTTTGCTGCGTCCAGACACCTACGGTGAGGTGTTGAACACAAAGTGTGTGTGGGGGGAGTATACCTAGTTAATGCTAACGAGTTGATTATTTGTGGTGGTAGTGGGGTCTATTGAACATGTGGAGCAGAGCATGTGGGTGTTCGACGAAGCTGCCAAGAAGATGGTGATGAAGAAGATTAACTTTGTGAGTAGTTTATTAGAGCTAGAACCAGTCTAGACTTGTTGCGTAAGGAAGACGGGGATGCTGACTACTGTGAGTTACATTTGTGACTGGTGGTGGCGTAGGTGCCGGGTCTGTACAAGATCTTTGATGAGATCATTGTGAACGCGTGCGACAACAAGCAACGTGACAAATCGATGGACACCCTGAAGGTGGATATTGACGTCGAGAAGGCCGAGATCTCCGTGTGGAACAACGGCAAGGGTATCCCCATTGTGCTGCACAAAGAGCACAAGGTGTATGTGCCGGAACTGATTTTTGGCCATTTACTGACGGGTAGTAACTTCGACGACAAGAAGAAGAAGACCACGGGCGGTCGTAATGGTTATGGTGCTAAGCTCACGAACATTTTCTCGAACGAGTTTACTGTGGAGACTGCAGATTCCAACACGAAGCAACGCTACAAGCAAGTTTTTGAAAACAATATGAGCAAAAAGAATCCACCCTCGATCTCCAAGTGGGCGCGAAAAGACTTCACGTGTATCACGTTCAAGCCTGACCTGGAGCGGTTCCAGATGCCGATTCTTGACGATGGTATCGTTTCGCTCTTCAAGAAGCGTGTGTATGATGTTGCCGGTGTCTCTGGAAAAAGACTCAACGTGTACCTTAACGGTGAAAAGATCGCGATCAAGTCTTTTCCGCAGTATGTTACTATGTACCCAGGACCTCGCAGCTCGGAAAGTGAAAAGGAGACAAAGGACGCTGATGAAGCCAACCCAGTTGAGGATGACAATGACAGCGATTTTGAGGTTTCTGGTGCACCCGTAAAAACCAAAACCAAAGCCAAGGCCAAGCCCTCGAACATCACTAACAACGGTGTGATCTTTGAGAAGGCTAACGAACGTTGGCAGGTCGGTGTAGGCCTTAGCGACGATGGGTTCCAGCAAGTGAGCTTCGTAAACGGCATTTGTACTACGAAGGGAGGTCAGCACGTAAACTATATTGCTGACCAAATTACAAGCAAACTTGTGGCCACCCTGAAAAGAAGAACAAAGGAGAGGCAGTAAAGCCGAACTACATCAAAAACCACATGATTGTATATGTCAGCGCTTTGATCGACAACCCAGCTTTCGACTCGCAGGTAAGTTCTCTTGCATCGCTAGTCTTGCTCTTATTGCCAAGTGTTACTCACAGATGTACTTGCTATTTTTTTGTCTAGACAAAGAGACGCTGACGACCCGACCAGCCCATTTCGGATCCACCATTACACTGAGCGACAAGTTCTTGAAGCAAGTAGAAAAGAGTGGCATGGTAGAGAGGATCCTCTCGTTCGCTGCATTCAAACAAACCGCAGAGCTTCGAAGAAAGGGTAGTGGTGGTGGAAAAAATCTCGTCTTACGGGTATTCCAAAGCTAGACGATGCCAACCACGCCGGCACTGCGAAGGGCAAGGACTGCACACTTATCCTTACAGAGGGTGATTCAGCTAAAACAGTAGCTGTGGGTGGTCTTGCCGTCGTTGGGAGAGACTACTACGGTGTATTTCCGCTGCGTGGTAAGATGCTAAATGTGCGTGAGGCAAGCCACTCCCAAATCCTGAAAAACGAAGAGATTCAAAACGTGGTCAAGATTCTTGGACTCAAGTATGGCCAAATGTATGAGTCCACGAAAGGCTTGCGGTATGGCCACCTGATGATCATGGCAGATCAAGATCACGATGGCAGTCATATTAAGGGTCTGGTGATCAATCTCATCCACCACTTCTGGCCGTCACTACTTCTGGTGGATGGATTCCTGCAAGAGTTCATCACCCCCATTGTAAAATGCACAAAGGGTAGAACGCTCGAAATCTTCTACACGATGCCCGAGTACAATGTATGGAGGAAAGAACCAACCAAGGGCGAGGCTGGACTATCAAGTACTATAAGGGTCTGGGTACGAGTACAGCTGCTGAGACCAAAGAGTACTTTTCGGATTTGCAGACACACCAAATTGGATTCACGTACGAAGGAGACGGAGATGCTGATGTAATCGACATGGCCTTTTCAAGAAGCGCGTTGAGGACCGCAAGAACTGGCTAAGAGGCTATGAGCCTGGTACTTATGTGGATTACGATGTCGACGAAATGGGCTACACGGAGTAAGTCCTTGCGGTGACGAGAGTTCACGCAGTAGCAGATCGCTGGGTTAACGTATATGTGCTCCCTATTTCCCCCAACAGGTTTGTGAACAAGGAGCTGATTCTTTTTCCATGGCGGACAACATCCGTTCAATCCCTAGCATTGTGGATGGATTCAAGCCATCGCAGCGCAAAGTGCTGTTTTGTTGTTTTAAGCGAAACCTCCGGGTAAGGGCTGCATTTTGCTTTATAATGCTTTTAACTATTCGCAACTGAAGTGACTCATGTCATGTAATTAACAGACGGAGCTCAAGGTAGCACAGTTGGCTGGATATGTCTCTGAGCACTCTGCATATCACCACGGTGAGGCGGGTTTGCAGGGCTGTATCGTGAATATGGCGCAGGATTTCGTTGGAAGCAACAATGTTCACCTTCTATCCCCAATTGGTCAATTTGGTACAAGGCTGATGGGTGGTAAGGATGCGGCTAGTTCTCGTTACATTTTCACCAACCTGGAGCAGCTCACGCGCCGAATCTACGACCCACTAGACAACGACGTTCTGAACTATCTAGACGAAGACGGTCAGTCGATTGAACCGGAGTGGTATATTCCTATTATCCCTATGGTGCTTGTCAACGGCAGTGATGGTATCGGCACGGGATGGTCCAGTTCTGTTCCCAATTACAACCCCTTGGACATCATCAAAGGTCTGCGTCGGATGCTTAACGGGGAGGAAGTGACTCCATTGGCTCCATGGTACCGAGGATTCACTGGCCACATTATCGAGAAGACCAACTCACGTGGAACTGATTCTAGCAACTATCTCGTCCAAGGACTTTTTGAAGTTATAGACGACAGCACTCTTGTGATATCGGAACTACCCGTGAAGTCATGGACTCAAACGTACAAGCAATTTCTGGAAGGTCTGTTAGATGCTGGCACAATCAAGGATTTTAAGGAGAACCACACTGACGTCAAGGTTCTCTTCAAGATTACATTAGATCCCAAGACATTGAGCGACATCGCGAAAGCTCCCGGCGGTATAGTGAAAAGTTTAAGCTTGAGTCATCCTTATCGACCTCGAACATGCATCTCTTTGATGCGGCTGGGCACATCAAGAAATACGAAAGCCCGAGGGAAGTCATGGAAGAGTTCTACGGCCTTCGACTTGAGTACTACGACCGCCGGAAACGTGCTATGCTGCAGAAGTTGCAGGATCAGATCAAGCTTTTGTCAAACAAAGCACGATTCGTCCTGTCAGTTGTCGAGGGCAAGCTGACCGTAAACAACCGGAAGAGACAGGATCTTCTGGAAGAGTTGATCGCAGAGGGCTATGACCAAATCCTACCCAAGGCGAGCAAAAAAAAGCGACAGCAATACCGAGGCGAACGAATCCGACAATGAAGACAATGCGGCAGACGCTGGAAGAGGCTATGATTACTTGCTGTCGATGAAGATTTGGAGCTTGACGAAGGAGCGTGTCGACAAACTTCGAGCCGAGCTGCAGGATCGTGAGCAGGAGTACAATGTGCTGGAAAGCAGGACCATTCAAGACCTGTGGACCACAAATCTCGATGCTCTCGAACAGATGCTCGTCGAAACGGAGGCTGAGCGAGAGAGGGTTTTGGCACACACGCCCAAGAAGAAGAACCGTGGTAAGAAGCCTGCGACTAAGAAGCGGAAGCGGAAGAACAAAAATGGCAGTGACGATGACAATGACGATGATGATTCGGACTTCGAAATGGGAGGGACAAAGAAGTCTCGCACCAAGGCAAAGCCGAGGACCCCAGCCAAACGAGCGATCAAGAAAGAAAGTGCCGCGAGTAAGAGCAATACTACAACAGCAAGCAAGAGCAGTGCAGCCGCAAGCAAGAGTAACAACCACATGAAGCCACAATCAGGAGCCATTACCTCCTACTTCGATACCAAGGCGAAGGAAGAGAAGCCAGAGAGCGAGGAAGAAATTGAAGAGTTGTCACTGGCCGAGCGGCTTGCTCGACGACGAGACCAAGCGACTCCACAAAAACTAGGCGCCGGACCCACTCCCATGGCCAAGCGCTCGGCAAAGCCCGCTGCGGCCATCGATCTTGCTGGCTCTGACGTTGAAGACGACGATGTGTTTGCTTTGGACGATGATGATGCCAACCCAAAAATCCTGTATTGAAGGCAGCAGCCAAACCAAAGGCTCCTGCTCGAAAGGCGGCTCCGAAAAAGATATCGGCAGCCATGCCTAAGAAGACCACGGCCAAATCAGTAAAGAAAACAGAAGACGTCACCTTTAGAAGAAGAAGACGATGAAGCTAGCAACGACGGCGATGTAGAGCCTTCGCCAGTCGCTCGCCCTCAGCGTTCTACTCGCGTCCAGAAGCGAATTAATTACCATGACGTCTCCAGCGAGAACGATGAGGCAGACGACGACGATAACGATGGTGATGAGGGAGACGACAGCTTTGCGTTTGAGGACGCAGCTGACGACAGTGATTTCGAGTAAGCGGTGCTGGTGAAATCTACACGAGTTGAAAGGCTATCGGCCTGGTTACGGTTAATTTCGCATTTCTGTAGCTTATACCTTAGTATTAAAAGTCGTCCTCACTGACGAATACTAAGTTCATCTTCGCCCCACATCTTCTGAAGTTTCGTCGCGAATTCATTGAGCTTCTGGTACCACAATATGAATGGACTTGGATTCAGGTGCACAGCCAGAGCCACAATAGCAGCAGCAAACTCATCGAACTCAAGTTGCTCAGTGTCATCATTATCGAGCGCCATAACCGAGGAAAATACGTGCTGAGCATCTGACAGGGCCACTTTGTTGCCACTCCAAATCGTGCTTCGACAGTCATCATACGATACCCTGGAGTGTCCAACAGTCCAAACGCAGTCAAGAAAGTTTGAAACTCTCTAAAACTCATTGAGCTCCGCTTCGTTTTCTCCAGTTGAAAGTCTGCACTGAGGTCAGGTTGTAGCAGAGAAACCCCAATATCTGATGGATTCCTCGACAGCAACTCTTTGCTCTGAACAGCTCCGTTTGCCTGTTCTCCGTTCTCCTGAAGTTCTTGAAGCAGTGCTTGCTCTTCCACCGCAGCAAGTTCATCGGCGGCAACTTCATCTTGCTTCGCGTAGTAGAAAATACTGCGCGCAGGAACGCACGGTGTTCCAAGAGTGCGCGCCCAACGAGCGGACAGCTCAGTTTTGTTGTGAAGTTGCGCTCTACTAGAGCGTTGGAATCTCCGTCACTGCTGAAGGCACGAGGTGCGAGAACTTTGCAGCAAAATGCCGACATTATGCGTGCAGGACGGCAGGCACCTTCTAAAGCCTCTACATCAAGTGGTAAATTTTTGTTGTCATCTTTAGCTGCAGCATGTGCTTTCTTGAGCTTGCGCTTTGCAGACGAGCAGTGTCTTTCAATCGCAATAAGCACAAACAGCTCGGTGAACTGAGTTTTCCCCACTCCGACTTCTTGATCGAGCGGCAATTGGTGAACGCCATCATTACCAGATAACTCCACCACACTTGTAAAGAGGGCATGCAACTTCGGAAACGGCAAATATCGAGGATGTACCAGCTGAAGCTCGTATACCATGGCCCTCCATCGATGGAAGGAAACTGGACGCAGCAGTTGAATCGTGCTTCCGAGAATCGCTGAAACAAATGTGCGATGTAAGCCGAATAGAGTACTAGTACACCCTCCAGATCGCGTAATTGGACGGTGATACTATCGCGACCATTTTTTCGGACGAGACGCTCGAAATTCATTCGGGAAATGTCGTGGAAACTTCGAAGGCCATCGTACATGACTGGATTGGGACTTGATTGACCACGCAGAAGTTGTGAATCTCCTTGCGCTTGAGTAGACTGCGCTTCAGACACCTGTGCGGTACTACTAGTAGAAGTTAGCTCCCAATTGTATCCGGACAGCATGTCAACGGCAGGTCGTAGTGCCTGACAAACAAAAACACTTCTGTCAAACACGTCTGTGCGAGGTAAGCCATGTTGCTCCCAGCATTGCTCGCAGCGGTGCGCTTTGCAGACACCCGCCATGCAAAGACAAGAAACTCTCGGATGGATTGAAGTAGAACTCCACACAAACTGTTCGCACCACCGGGATCGTCAACAGAGTTTAAAAGATGTTGGTCTACGTAGTGAAGCAGCCTTTCGCTGTGACGGCGAACGAAAGCATTGGGGTCATTGTTGCAAATGGCAAGACTTCGTCGAGCATACAAACGCCACGTATCACCTACAGCGCGAAGTAAGGGGTTAATGCGGGGCTGTGCTTTAGAGCGTGTGTGAGCACGTTGCTTGTTTGTCATCCCGCTGACATCCACAAGTGAGTCCACTTGAAGCGCACTGCTATCCAGCCATCCCATCTTGCGTAGTGCCGAGAACAGTGCCTCAAACGTGATGTCTGTAGCACTACCACCCGCTGTCTCCACTAGACTGGCAAAAACCAGTCAATATCCATCTGAGCCAAATCGCTATCGTGAGCAATGCCAGCTTGAAGCAGCAATTCACGTAATATGTTTCGTGACAGACCTCGCAAATACTTGTTGTTTCCTCCCCAGAGCCGCCACCAATATTCGATGCACTCTTTCGGCTTGTTTTTTCTTGAATTTTGGTTTGGGTTGCTTCTGTCCTGCCTCACTAGTCCTTGGCCGATCTCCTTTGCCACTGATTTTCTCCCCGTCAGCCAAATTTCTGGCTAAGCGCTGCTGAATTTCTTCTTGACGGTTCAAATGAATGAACAGTGCCTGTAGTTGATCACGCTGCCAGTGCAGCTGAAAACTATACGTCTCCATAAGGAGCGCGAGAAATACGTCCATGGGTATTTTCCGTTCGTCACCTGTGGGCTGATAAAGGCACCTAACCGTGCAGTAAGCTCCTCGACCGACGGAACCACTGCAAATTGCAGGAGTAGGTTATTGAAAGCCTCGAGTGTGATCGGTTGCTCGTGATTGGTTACGATAAGCTCGTTCAGTGCTTCTTGCGCGGCAACATGCGGCGGTTTTCGCTCCGGTTCTCCCTGCGATAACACACTATCTTGCAGTGCAAGGTCGACATTAGAAGACGCAAGTGCTGCTGTAACTTCACCTAGTCGGGTCTTGATCTTTCGCTTGGGCGATGATAAAGGCGACGAAGGAGCTGTTGAAACTGCTGCGATGTTGTTCTTCCACTTCCTAGGACTTCGTTTGGGCTTGCTCTGACGCCTATTGCTGTCACCAGGTGGCCGACAGAGCACTTTAAAATGCAAGACTCGGAAGATTGCTCTAGCAAGATATGTAGCTTTCAGCACGCAGAGATATTGTGTCGGTCTCGTAGGGGAGTGATTTTGGATCGTAGAAGTGAAGTCACTGTTTTCGTGGTTGCCCGGAATCGCGTCATGATACGGGACACCCAGCGTAAGATTATCCATAGCTTGACAAACCCATAAGAAGAAACAGAGCTCTTGCTGAGAACGGGTTTCCTCCAGAAACTGGCAAAACAGTTCTAGGCTGTAGTTGACATTACGTACGCTGTGAAGACAACGCACAAATTGCTCCAGTTCACACATAGCATCCAATTCACGTGAACAGCGCTCCAGAAAGAAGTGAAAGATGATCAGGGATAACGACACTGGCTCTGCTGCTGGGCTGTTAGCACTGGACCTGCCACTAGATCCCAGCGTGGGGTCCCCACCTAGACCTCGAGTACCGAGCAGAGTCTGAGCTTCTACAGCGAGCAAAAATCGCTGGTAAAGGCCCAAACAAGCTGGAGACAGCAATCGATTATCTCTTCACGAGAATCTTCGGTATCGATGCCGTTCGAGTGACTGATGCTGCTGCGAGCACCCGTTGCAGCAGCTGATTGAGGCCGCCGCCTCTTACTACCCCCTCTTCCCGCACTGGAGTCCTCTGCAGAGCGTGCTTCTCCTAGCTGAGAGTATACCCACTGGGGGGTTTAACGACGGTGCATTTCCTTGTCTACGCACTTTAGATTCTTCTTGGGCCATTGACACTTGCTTGTCGGTCATCATCAGACCATCCAGAAACTTGCTTAATGATAGCACATGCTGGTTGAGTGTGGGTTCTGCCTTCTTTTTGCGAGGGTTTCGAGGGTTGATCGGTTGCGGATTTACAAGGCGCGAAAACCAGTTAAGTGTGGTGGCTTGCCCAGAGTCATCTGCGGCCCCTGAATGGGTTTCTTCTGCTCCGGTAAAATTGTACTGATTGTCTTGCAGGATGACCGCTAGTGGATTTGTTTGCTCCACAAACTGCTCTTTAACAGAGTTGCTAAGGGAAACGGAGCTTCCATTTGAAAGAGGTAGTGCCGTGTTTGCGGACTCAGTACTTGCCTCGGTAGCACGATGATTCAGTCCGTTATCTTGCCGACTTGTTGTGGACGAAGAAATTCCTCCTCCAGTTACTCCTGTCATAGGAGTTGCAGTAGCAATTTGCAATGATTGAAGTTTGAGAGCTTGATCTTGGTGAGTCTCGCGCATAGTAAGATTTTCTCTCGAGTATGCGCACACGCTTTTTCTCACTTTGAAGCTGGTTACGAAGCATGCCTAACTCGCTGTCGTGGAACAAGGCACTTGATATCTCGGCTACACGAGCTTTGAGTACATCGCGCTCGTGATGACTCATGCGGATCTCTTGCTTTGCCATCTCTAAATGACGCGAAAGCTCTTGGCACTGCAGCTTTAGCACGTTAGTTTCACTTTCCCCAGCATCAATTGCAACGTTTGGTATCCCAGTGAACGTTAGATCTGATTTGTTACCTCATCGCTGGGGTTATCCAAGATTGGGAACCTGGCATTTGGATGACCACCAGCAAAGGCTTCAACACTGCTTACGTTATCTTGATCGTGAAAGTCTCGCAGATCTTGGATCTCAATTTGAAGCTGTTCGTTCTTCAGCACAGCAGCAGCAAGATCGTCTTCGAACTTATTCGTTTTTGCAGCAGCTTGTCGACCTCGCCCACAAATACTGAACGAACAAAGTCATCCACCCTGCCAATTCGTTCTGTGACCTCCAGAAGAAATTCCATCGCATACTGAGCTTCATTTCCAGCTAGTTTTACGTCAATAGATCGGTCTTCGTTGTTGCTGGGGATATTGTTATAGTCGCATCGGTTATCAGACTTCCCGAAGACAACAGAAATCACTTGCTTGATAGCGAACTGATACAGCTTCACCAAATCATGCGAGGCACCACGAGCAATAGCTTCATTGTGCTTCTGCTCTTGTGCCTGATCGCTGATAGAGAGTAGCAGGTTGTCAATCGAACAGCACACACGGAGCATTCGACAGTTCTCCCGTTCACTTTGGCGAAATAATTGCTCAGCTTCATCATCTTCGTCACTGGACCAGTCAGAATTCAGACTGGTGCAGCTCAAATTGTTCTGCAACGGGCGAATAAGGTCCTGGAAAGCAACAGAGTTTGCTTGTGGCCCCAAGTCATGTGGAAATGCTGGTGATTTAGGCTCTGTAACTGGATCATCTTTTCGTCCTCCTCCGATACTTCGAGCTGTTGCAGCAGTTGGTGAGGTTGATGCGAGCGCTGCATTGCAGTAACAGCAAATGAGAAGCGCTTGGGGTGCATATATGGTGACGGCATGCTCGATCGTGCTTTATGAGGTGAAACAATTGGTGACGGGCTACGAGTGCCTAAGTTTAAATTCCTTGACGATGTTCCCGACATTAGAGTGAACTGGCTACGAAGCCGTGTTACATGCTGCCGCAATTTCTGCGGAAGCTTTGGCGGACCGGCAGAGCCTCCTGTCCCTTTTGGCGTAGTTGCTGTTTCGATAGCAATCGCGAAACGTGAAACACGTTTTCCTGCCGTCCCACTTGCCGATAATTCGCCACCTGCGGGCCCAGCTAGCGACGTGGAGTTCTTATTGATCCGGTGTAGCAGCGATGGAATATTAGCTGAAGATAGTGGTGAGCGCGAAGCCACATCGTAGGCCTCCATTGAACTCGATGTTATCGGGCGAGAGGCAACACGATATTTAGCAGAAGTTGAGCCACTGCGACTGCTGCGACCGCTGATTTCTGCTGCCTTAGTAGATGGTGCTGTGCTCTCACCTGTAGATGTAGCATTGAAGAAGTCCGTTTCCTTGGGCATAGTGTGGTGGAGCTCAATGCCCTCTTCTTATCCGGAAGTATCGGATAGTAGCATTGTCGGAATATCTCTTGACGACTTGGCACAACTTTCAAAAAGGTTGCGATGGAGGGCCGTCGTAACTGCTACACTTCGCTAAATGCATTAATGTTGGTGAGGAAGCCCGCCGCATGCCAATAAGATAAATGTTGAATTGATTTCACAACCGAGAATGGCTTACCTACAAACCACCTCAATTAGAATCGCTACGGCATAGTTAAAGCATATGGAGTTCCGGAAGCGCGCTGGTGTCTCGCCTTCTTTCAGTGTCTCCTTATCCAGCTTGTCCATCGTCAATGCCCTCCACTCACATCTTTTGGCATTGACCTTGTTTTCCTTCGTCACAAAAAGCGAGTCCTCAGACAACGCCAGCAAGTCGGACGCGCAGATCTTCCTCGCAGTCTGCGATGCATTGAGCGCGTCCGACAGAGCCGCACGCACCGCATTGATCGTGGCCAGAGCTTCCACCCGAAGTGCCATTTTCAGAGGAAAATTGCTTCCTGTGACCCCACTTTTACCAGGAGGATTTCCGCAATTGGGTCCATGTGAAGCCGAATATTAGCGTGGCGCGGAGCAGTAAGCAGCAGCATAATCGGATAGTAGCCGATGATGTCCGGAGGCAACAGCGTGTAGTTTGCGCAGAACATCTTTGTTTCGTCGCCAGTGAATAAACGATCAGCATACACCGCCCGTAGCTTAGTCTCCTCTCCTTTCTTCATTTTCAACGGTCGGATAGGCAGCGAGAACAGACTTCGACTACCGGTCGATGCCTTGACGCCATCCTTCTGCTGCCGCCACGTCAGGCCACTTGAATTACTACTCGACACACGGAACTTGAACGCAAGCTCTCGCTCTTCAGAAGATGACTGGATGCCCAGGTTTACAGGGAACTTCTCGCCGCAAATATAGTATAGAAGTGACACCGGGAAACTCATCCTGGACACAACGGCCTTGGACATTTCGCTGTTAAAACTTTCTTCGTTCTTCTCCTCCAGGTTCTTCGGCACGGTGTACGAGTATATTGACACAATGGGCCTTTGATACGCTAGCGTCGCAAGTTCGTCCATTGGGTTCATGCTGCTAGAGAGCTGACTGAAAAGTATGGCTTTGTCTTTGTCTGATAGAGAGAAAACGCTGCAGCTGCTTCTCTGGCCACCTTTAAGTCCACTCGATCAGTGTCATTCAAGTCATCGTCCACATAACTTGTTGGCTTCGAGTGCTGCCAATGAGATGGTCGCCGTAATTCTGAACGATCAAAAAGCGAAAGATGCGAAGCCCTTCGTGCTTCTTCGTCACGGTATCTCGAGCAAATTGGAGTAGTTGGTTGTCTATCCTTTGAGAGCTTGCATACCCGTCCAGCTTCGACAGCATGATAACCGTTTTTGCATCCAGAAAATGCTCAAAATCACCAGTTTTGCTCTTAGACAGTGAGATCAGTCGTGCGCAGAGATCCGAGATTAGGAAATTTAGTGTTTGATACCGGCGAGCGGAAATGGACATCTTGTGGAAAACGCCATTCAAGTTTCGCTTTCCGTGCAAAGGTTGCTGGCTCATCGTTTGCATATAAAATAGCCAAATTGCAAGAGGCTCACTCCATATGCCATCATCCATCCTCAGCTTAGATTGCAGATTTTTCTTCATCTCTTTCAGATAGGTTTGTGCCGAACGTGCGTGGTAGAATGACGGCATCACGAATAAGTCTGGTACAGCTAGGATTGCCACCAGAATGATCGTGTTGAGCAACAGCGGCCACGACTCGCCTTTAACGTTGCCTTGCACCATATAGGCACCCGTCATAAGCAATCTGCATAACTCTAAACTCAGCGGCAACTGGCAGATAAATGACCCAAACCTCGTCAAGCGGGAGTTTTCTTCCTCCTCAGAGTCGATGGCATCGAAGTGTGCCAGCAATTTGTAGGCACCGTCGATATGAGACAAATCGGGGCATCCAAAGCTTGCGTTAGAAGCGCACTAGGCACTCCAAACTGGTTCAGCCGTCCTTTCAATTGCAGAACAATGCGGTCAAGTGGTTTGCGCAGTAATTCAGGTGTATTGTACTCAGCCATACACAGATCACGAAATGACTCTGTAAACAAGTGAAACGCCGTGCCAGGCATCACCCGCCCAGCCCGACCGGAGCGCTGCAGCGCAGACGCACGTGAACACCAGGTATCCACAAGAACTTCTGCGTGCGAGCTTCCCGCGTTCGGCATCTCAATTTGCTTTTCAATTGCGCAGTTGATCACGTGTGTCACGTCTGGAATGGTCACACTGCTTTCTGCAATATTCGTGGAGAGAATAATCTTCGTTGATCTATTGCCGAGTAATTCGAACGCCTTTTGCTGATGCTCCAGTTCAATGCCAGAATGGAGGACCAGAACTTCAACATGCTGGGTGTGAGATACACATTGTGCGAGAATGCTCAACGACTCGTACAGTGAGTTGATGCTCCCAATACCCGGGAGAAAGATGAGGATACACTGCGAGCCAACTTGGCTATGGTGACACTCAATGAGAAAACGCACCATTTCTTCAACCACCACCAACTGCTTTTCGTGGATTTTCGAAATGGCTTTTTCGCCATTTGACTGTTGGCGCTCAAACGGCCCACGGAAAGAAGTTGGAATTGGCTTTTCATCATAACCATTTCTTTACTACATCGGTGCTCTAGGTTCGGGAACCAATGAGAGAACTCATCCAGATGTACGTTTTCACCGGGAAAAGCTTGGAGCCCACAAAAAGCGGCTTCCTGTTGACCAAGCGAGTCGAAAGCGGCTTCCCGAGATATTTAATGAGGACTTGTGCATCCATGGTCGCAGACATAATTACCAGGCGAAGATGAGAGTGCTCTTTCAGTTGGAGTTTCAGCAGCAACAGCAGCAGGTCCACATCCATGCTGCGTTCGTGCACTTCATCCAGCACTAAGTGCGTCATCGTTCGCAGCGCCTCCGGGTCATGGATGATCCGCTCGACCATATACCCAGTCGTGACATACGTGATCTTCGTCTTGCTGGATGTCACTTGTTTCTGACCAATCCTGTATCCAATTACATTCCCGACTTTGCCATCCTCCCCAAATTCATTCCCTTCTCGCATCTTGGCCACAGTGTTGGCTAACTCAATTGCAGCAATTCGTCGCGGTTGTGTCACATAAATATTGACAGGGCGCTCACTCGCTGCTCGATCTCGAGCCCACTCGTTGTAGATAAATTGAGGCACAGACGTGCTTTTTCCGCAACCAGTCTCACCTTGGATGATCGTCAATTGGTTTTGTGACACGTTCTCAAGAATCTCTTCCCGGTGAGCAAACACTGGCAATGTCTCCATCAATCCCTTCAAACTCACTAGTTTCTTTGACTCCATGGTGGAAACATTATCTTCACTCGGACAGACTGCACTCCCAATATTAAACCGCTTTGCGACGGAGGAAGGCGTCAGCCCTTTAATAGAAGGAGGATCGAACGCTGGTGCTGGTGCTAGGAGCTCAGATCGTGGGGTGGGCGGTAGAGGTGGGGTGGGCGGTAGAGGTGGAGTGGGTGGTAAAGGTGGGATGAACTGACCCGGTTTAAGTGGAACCGATGCAGGTTGAGCCTTCACGGGCTTGAGGTTGAACGCTAGTGCTGACGCTTGCAGATGAGAAGGTGAACCGAGTGGAATAGATCGGAGCAACGAAGCTGGTGGTAATGGAGGGCACCCACAATCACACTTGATTTTGAGCCCAAACGGACCTCACTCACAGTTTGCTTTCGTCCTTGTTCCGTATCACTTCCAATGTTGCAGCTTTTCAGCATAGAGCTTTCTAGTGCGCGTAGTGCATTACTCGCGTCGTTCTTGGTTGCACGCACCGCATCCACCGGAAGAACAATCAGTTCCTTCAAGCGTTGCATGACAGTGTGAAAATATGCGTACTGGACCCAAAAGTTGTCGCTATCGGGAATCTCGCCATCAAATGAGTGCACCACGCTCTCTACTTCTTTTTCGAAAACCTAGGAGAATTTTTGGCGGACTTCTTCATCGTCAAGTTCACCTCAATATCACGTTGCATCAGAACGTGGCAAACTTGAATAAACACTTCACCCGAAAACATGGCTGCACAACCCGAAGACTGGGGCAACTTGTTACCCAAAACATTTCGCAATTGGTATAGCTGTTTCAGCGTTTCCAAGTAACCACCCACCGCAGCATAGATTTCCATGCTGAGAAGCTGCTCATTGAACATTACAGGATCACGAGGCCCAACTTTTATCTTAGACGAATCCACTGCCAGTGAAACCAAAGACGTTAGCAGAAGAATCTCCAGCAAACGGTCGTTAAGCAAACTTGATTTCGCCAGGTATGTGCGATCATGTTTCCACAGCACTAACAGAGAAAACACAATGGTCTTCACAGCAATACCCTTTTTGTCCGGCTTGCCCAACATTCTACTCAGTTGACTGGTCTTCGAATTTCCTCCTTTAGAATCTTGGTACAGCAGACAAAAAATCAGAGAGTTAAACGTCTGATCCACTATTTTCGCGGAACGCCCTTGCACAGGAACAGAGAACAATGGTGTCACGAAGTCGAACTGCTTCGCATGCACCACAAAGCTCTTGTCACCTGTCATTTCTTCCACTATTGGTGCATCTAACGCCAAATATGACAGATGCCGAGCAGGTGCTTGCAGGATATCCAGCGTCTTGTCTTCCAGGCCGGGCACCGCAGACAACGGATCAAATCGGTGATTGAGCCAATGGGCTTTTGTCTCCAAAATGTCGATCGCCATCATTGGAAAATCAAAATGATCTACTAACTTTTGTATAGCTTTACCTTCTTCACCGGTATAATCGGCTTGATCTGTATGGGAAACTTCTTCAGAAACGCAACTGCATGACCGTAGAAGCGATAAATTTCAAACAGAGCTCGCAGAAATCCCTTATGCTCAACCGCAATCTGACTCAACATCGGATTTTCCAGAGTTGTTAAGTGCTCACTGATCCACGCAGCAGCATCCGCGGCGACAACGAGCTTGACGCAAGCAACCTTTGCACTGGGAAGCTCAAACTCGCTGCCATATCAAACTCATTATCCAACAACGGGGTAAAGTCGTTCCCACACAGGATCGCCAAGTCCACGAGCTGCTCCACTTGGAGCCCCAGCGACTCGGCCACCATGTCAGACGAGAACACTCTTGCACTCAGCCTTAACTGCCCTGTGTCTTTTTCCTCCTGGAAAGTAAGTTTTTAAATGGAATATACTTTACTCCACTCATACACAAGAAGTCCGAGTCTTCCGCCAGCACTGCGTAGGCATTTCCCGTGCGCACCAAGTTGCCCAGTTCTTCATCTGCTTCTCTAACCGCAGTTTCAATAGGAATTCCATGTTTCTTCAACACACCACGGAGCTTTTCACGAGCAAAAGGGAAGCGGCCATTTGTCTGTAGCAACGTCCTGATCACTCTCCCTCTCTGTAAGGACGTCGGTGTAAGCTCCTCCTTATCAGTTGACATATCGTTCACTGTCTCCTCCAACGTTGTCACCAGCGATTGAGTGAGCTGCTGGATCTGTCCCGCCTTCTGCAGTGCTCTGTCCGCCAGGCAGTATCCTTTACGGTGCTCTGGGCCTCCGAAGCACTTCGGAGGGTCCGTGATGAACGTCAGTCGCACTTTGCGACTGCGCAATCGCTCCAGCCACTTCTCCACCCATCGCTCCAGTCGAAGAGGACACCCCCAAGTAGTAACCACGTAAGAGCAGAGTGACCTTCATTCTGGATTTCATGATACAGTTGCTCGCATAGATAATAGAGGAAGCCCACAAAGTCCACAGCAAGAGTTACGTCCTTCAGGTCATTCACGGCACAAGACGTACGTGGCTCATTCTGTTGGCAATATCGTGTAAGACCTCGCACACCCATCGATTGTTCCTTCGTTAAAGAGATAGATAGAGAGAGAGCTTCAGGTTTCTTTTTTGGAAATGATTCCGCATTGTGGTGGACAAAGGATCGTGTACCAAAATATTGGTACAATAAAAAAACAGACCATCACTCACTTGAACACCAGGGATATAAGCAGTACCATGATTCGCTACGTGCGTGGTCGTGTGGTGCATGCTCCGCTGCGGGGCGAGATTGAGCTGTTCGAGGACGCATTTCTGACGATAGACTCCGCTACTGGCCGTATCATTTGTTTCCATGCACAGACACAACCAGAAGATTTGGTACTTGCTGCTACATCATCCTTTCTGAAGCTTTCGTCAAATGAATTTCTCATGCCTGGCTTCGTGGACACTCACGTGCATGCCCCTCAGTTCCAATTCATGGGGACAGCTACAGACGTGCCGCTGATGCAGTGGCTAGACATATACACGTTTCGAGTGGAGCAGAGTTTTCAAGATGTGGCAGTAGCCACAGAATGGTACACAAAGCTGCTGGATTGTATGCTGGCTGAGGGGATCACTACAGCACAATACTTTGCTACAATTCACGTGGAGGCAACCAAGAAGCTGGCGGATTTAGTGGAGACTCGAGGCCAAAGAGGACTTGTGGGGCTCGTGTCCATGGATCGCAATGCTCCGGAGACCTATGTGTCGTCCAGCACTGAACAGTGCCTTGAAGACGCAGAAGAGTTCGTCAAATACGTTTTAGAGAAGAAGAGCGAGTTAGTGAAGCCTGTGGTGACCCGAGGTTTGTACCGACGTTGGAGCTGTTGCGTGGGCTGGGAGCTTTGGCTGCCAAGTATGATGTGCACGTGCAGTCGCACATTGCCGAGTCATTGGATGAAGAAGCTTTTGTGGAGAGTCTACATCCAGGACGACGTGATACAGAGTTGTTTGACGAGGCAAAGTTACTGACTGCCAAGAGTTGTATGGCACATGCTGTGCACCTTCAAGACAGTGAGCTGGATGTGATGCACCGCACTGGAGCCTCCATCGCGCATTGCCCACTGTCCAACTTCTTCTTCGCTAACGGACTGCTGGATGTGAAAAAGTATTTGACAAGAAGGTTGACATCGGCCTCGGGACGGACATCGCTGGTGGCTATTCGCCTAGTATGATACGAGCTATCCAGACATCTGTGTTAACCATCAAGGCACTGGAGATACGAGATGGTACGTCGAGTTCACCAACAAAGTCATTCGATTACAAGGATGCCTTCTGGCTGGCTACTATGGGTGGTGCGAAGGCACTGGCGATTGAAAACGATATTGGCAGCTTTGCAGTCGGAAAGAGTTTTGATGCGATCCTCGTGGATGTTTCTCTCGGTAAAAACTTGGTCGTATCTGACCGTGACACTTCCATGGACATCTTTCAGAAGGTCATTCACAACGCAGACAGCCGCAATTTTGCGAAGGTCTTCGTGAAAGGCCGAGTGGTGCATGCTATCACGTGATACACATGGCTATGAACCACTCATACTAATATTGATGAACACAACAAATTCAAAAGATTATAAGCTTATCGCTCATTTGGCGTCTTCAACTGTAGCCCTTAAGCTAGCTATCACCGCACCGTCCACCTAATGAGCCTACGACACCGAACAGAAATAAAAGAATTTTGACTACGTAGAAGAAAGAGCGCGCCCTCGACAGCACAGCACCACAGTCTTAGCTAGAAATCTTGCAGCGGCACGACGGGCAACGAGCACACTCTCCGTCCTGTTCAGCGTTTCTCACCAGTACCTCCAGGCACGCAGTGTGCAGCTCGTGGTCACACGGCTTTAGATTCACCGTCTCCTCCGATGCCAAGTCCTGTCCGCAAATCACACAGTTGCGTTCGTGAACAGGATTCGCTAACGCGAGACCCGCTCGGCTGCTCAGCGAGGCCGAAATGCTGAAGAAAGTCGTCTTCAGTTCGTTGCCGGTGAGAACCTGATGATAAGCGCCACCCATCTTTTGCGCTACCCGCTCCAAAATGCTCAGATTAATTCTCCCAAAGCCCACAGCAAACGCTAGAAGTCCGTACTTCTGGTAGCAAGCTTTGATATGCAACGCTAATTGCTCGCCTGGTAGAGGATCACAGGGCTGCCCATCGCTGAAAAATACTACAGCAGGCTTGTACACGTCGAAGTTCACTCGCGACAGCACTTCACTCGCAGCACGAAGTCCTGCCGCAAAGGTAGTCCCTCCACCGCGATATGGGATACCTGCCTTGGTCAAGGTCGTGATGTTCTGAGCTTCGTACACAATCTTCGAGGAGGAGTCGAATGTCACGATCGACACCAGATCCAGTGAGCCCCCGTCCGCGATCCGGTTGTAGATGTACTCGCGCACCGCGGCCAAGAGATCATTCCACGGGTGGCCCCTCATTGAACCCGAGCAATCCAGCACAAACACGTGGTGAATTTTGCCACCACTTGCAACGTGCGAGCACTCGAATTTGTGACCACTAACGTACGTAAATCCGTCAAAGCCTGATGAAGGCTTGGGCTCTGGCGTGTGCCACGCTGGAAGAATGCAGTACGAAGGCTTGTCGTCATGGATGGGAGCATCGCACTTGTAGCCACATTTTCCAAAGAGCTCCAGCTCCAGCTTTGACGTGCACGGGTCCTCCCAGCCGAGCGTCTTCCAGAATTGTTCGTGCAAAATCTCGTCCACCTCCTTTTCTGGCTTTGGGTCCAGGGCACGTATACAGTGACGGCGCTGGTCTGTAGTGCTACCTGAGTACACACATTTCGCTGTGCTCCTCTGGTCACAGTTAACGTAGTGCACGTGCTCTCGACCCATCTTGGAGCAGTACACGTTGCACATTTCAGCAATTCCTCGCTCACCAGTCTTGTACTTACGTTCCTCAACATCGATTTCCTCCGCATCTGACAGGAAGTAAGTGTTTCTCATGTTGCCATGTGACGTCGTGTGCGAACCGAAATGCCCATGCTTCTTCTTACAAAAGTAGCTGCAACATGGACAGCGAACTTCACAGTAGTGAATGATCTCTCCCACTTGATCACCATCACTGACGTGGATGCAAGTGTGTGCGCCCTGATGCGTTTGTTGTCCAGGTGGTAACAACATGGAGCACTTTTTGCGAGAACCGTTCATCTCCTGAAAAGTGAATTGAAAGCTCCCACGAGCTCCAGTGAACGTCTTGGACGATTGCTTCAGAAATACATCCACGCGACAGATTCCTTTCTCGTCACACATGCCCTGGCATTCGTGCCCGTTACCACACATGTGTACTACTGGGGCTTCAGATGACGCGTCAAAAGTATCGGAGTCCTTTCCATCGTTGTTTTCCACTGAGAACACTACTGCAAGATCAGTTAGCCCATGAAAGTGGTCCGCCACACCACATACTTCATTACATCCATCCATCACGCATTTTTCCATGCAGCGCAGCTCGACGCACTTGTGAGCAGTGTGGGGATCTTCGACATTCAACACACACCGCCCTGAGCAGTTGTGTGCTGAACACGTTTCACCACAGGCGTGCACGGGGACGTCACACTTGTGTAAATCCGTGTGACCACGCTTCAATGAGCATTGTTTGCCACAGTTTGGTGATGTTGCCATGCAACACTCCATGCCACATGTGTGGTCCCCGTCAACACACTCACACCTGCCTTCGTGACCAGCTTCCCGAGCGCAAGGTGGTGTTTTCCGAAGTGACCGCTACTTTCACAGTACTCGCAACGACCCGTACACACATGACTCCCACCACAATCATGTAGCATTGTGCTTGTATGTGCAGCGGCTTGCATACACCCAAGGCGACATTTGTCGCATTTGGATTGGCAGCGCGTAAACAACATTTGAAAACGGCTAAGATATTGTTGCTCGACAGCCTTCCACTCTTCTAATACACGATCACCAAGCAATTGCTTCACCCAGAGCGCGATGCGAGCCTTGCGACGTCGAATTAGATAAGCTATATACGAGTCGAAATCGGTCATGATCTCTTTGGTTACTTTCACACCGCGAACACTCTCGTTCATGTCCAGAAAGCGTTGAAGAAGCATTTTCATCGCATTGTGGACATGTGCGACGGTCTCATCGCTAGTAGAGCAGCAATCGAATCCGAAATCAATAGTCCAATCTGACAATTTGTCGAAGTTGACGTGTGCATTCAGAACCCCCATTTCTCAGCCATCGCTGGGTACTCTGTGCACATCGTTTGGACGTCCACGTCTAGAACTTTCCCGTTGGAACCAGACAAAATGTCCTCTTTCAAGTACGAAGCGATGACACCTTCCTTTGTCACGTACTCTTGTGGGACGATACAACCTGTACGAATTACTCCTGGCAGCTGTGAGCAGATTTCAGACAACTGGAATTGTTTAGTGCCTTCATCCAACGACGTCCAGTCCAGAATGGTAATTTTCGCGAGCACCAGACGAATGCAGTTCAAAAACGCTTTCCCACTCCGGAAACCCATGTCCTTATCACCACCAAGAGAGTTTTCGACGAAATTCTGAGCGTGCATCAGCGACTGATAGTAGCCAATCGTACCGAGTGGTGGCGAGCAATTGATGTCCAACTGCCCTGAATACAAGTCGAGAAGGAAATTGCTCTCCTTGTTCGCACCAACCAGCTTCTGGACCTTTGTGACAAACTCGTCGAGCACGCCTTTCTGGTCGTTCGGATTCACATCTTTCACTGACATGTAGAGTTTCCCCGGAAGAGACTTGGATCACCCTTGATCAGAGCAACACCCTTCTGGAACCGTGCGAACAGGTCGTCAATTTCCTTGTCGTACCGCATTTCCATCCGAAAAACAGTGAACATCGAGACGGAGGCGTTGAGCACCGACAAAAAGATATCTTCTTGCTCCGTTCTTTCAAAAGAGCCCAAGCCTTCAAAGTCAAGAACGACAAGTAATAGATTTCTCGGCAGGACGCGAAGTGTCATCCAGGCACCGTCGGTACATCGTTCCCCGGCAATGGCAAAGGACGATCCCGTTAAATGGTTTAGCAGGTAGCTCTTCCCCGTCGATTGCTTACCCATAGACGTGATCACTACACAACGCCCTTGCCATGACTCCAGCAGTGGTGACAGAAGCCCAAAACGTATCGACCGCGCGATGTCAACTGCTTGTATACCCTGCATCTGAGTTTCCGTCGGTCTTGCCTGACCATTTGTCATCAATGTCAGAGCATTCCCCTGTGCTCGGCATATTTGAATGGGAACGAATGTGATTAGCTCTAGAAGAAACGAGCAAAGAGGCCGAGTAGTAACGCCGCCCTTGCCGCTTAGGAATCCCCTTCCGTAGCAGTTCGCCAGGACTTGATGGACGTCAAATCTCGAGCAAGGTCCATTCCACTCAAAGGCTTGTTGAGTTTGCGCAGGTCGCCCATGATTGCCTGGAAGAAACAGCGACAAACATCGTCAGCCGTCTCGGTGAGAGATGTACCGCATGCGAGGTGCAATCTCAGCGTCGATCGAGTATCGTCAACACCACGAATTAAGCCACGAACTGGGAACTTTTCGTACGTGTGGTAAAATGCTCGCAGCCAGTGATCCACCTCATGAGCATCAACACCATCAGCTTTCACGCTTTTCCCGTTGATGGTGTGCTCATTCAAGTGTTGAATTCGAAACGATTCACTCCGCACGGTCACCTCGAGGCGAAGCACGTGAATTCGCTTTGCATTTGGATCGAGAATGAATAGCGTGTCGCCAAAGCATTGAGCAGACAAACCCTGGGATGGCACAGTGATAGGACCTGCAGAGCTTGCTGGAATGGATCGAAAGTCCTCAATTGAGAAGGCAAAAAGTTCGCCGCTCTTGTCTGGTCCAGACGAAGTTTCCTGGGATGCCACCACAAAGGCCAAAACCATGTTGTCAGCCAAAGAAAACAGCGAGCTACCAGGAGGGTGAGACTCTGTTGGCATGATTTGCACTGCTTGTGATGTTTGCTGATTCTTCGTGTTCACCGACTGAATCATCCCAGTGGCGTCTGTCGCGTAAAGAAACCCATCCATGATAAGCACATCTGTCACTGGAAGTGTCAGTGATGTCCGCAACGTCAGTTCGAGTCGCTTGCAAATCTCGAGCGAATTAAATGTCTCGTTGAATCGGTATAAAATCACACCTCCAAACTCCTCGACGAAAGCCATCGTTCGCTCACGAACGTCGAAATCACATAGTACTGCCATTCGACCAAATCGGCGCTCAAAAGTAATATCCCCGATGCACCATCCCCAGATATGACTACCGAACGGAAAATCAACTCGCTCCACTAGAGTGCCCTTTGCAGATGTAGTCACCACTATTACACAATGGTTCTTGAGCGTAAATACTTTCAAAAGTTTGGCATCCGTTTCAAGTCGGTGAGTTCCAAGCGCGACAGTAGAAAGCTCCCTTATGCCATTCTGTGGTACCTTGAAAACCTCAAGTTGGTCAGAAGCCGAGTTCAATGGTCCTTCTCAATATCACAAAATACTTTTACGCAGCGAATTCGTGGGCGAATTACTGTCATAAGGTTGCCATCATGCTGGACGCGCCAAGTCTGCAGAAGCTCCTGAAATGCGTCCGAAACAATTTTGCGTCGGTCTTCATCGCATGTTAGGCGATACGAGCACCGTCTCTCCGCGTTCCATCTCGTCAGCAGCACACTTTCAGCGACAGTCAAAACAAGTTCTAATGCTTCAAGCCAGGCCTTCTGAGCTTCTTTCAACGGGCCAACCATACACTCCCGAAATTTTGATGGGATCGAATTAAGGTCCTTTCCTCGCAAAAATCCGCCAACTGCCTTTCCGAGACGCCCAAAGATTCCGTCATCAGCAACGACTTTCATACCCTCTGTAATAGTGAGCTCTCGCAGAAACTTAGCAAGAGCTTCGTCCGCTGCATGAACGTCAGAGTCAGCTACTAAGTGTTCGCTGAACCTCTCAACCAGAGCTTTCATCTGATTCTTGAGACGAAGTGGCACCGATAAAGTGACTTTTGTTGTGGAGTCAATCTTGCTCCAGATATTGTGATCCGTTTGAACGTCATTTATGTACTCTCGGAGAGTCCTAAATGCGGCTTCCTCCTTGGACGCTTTATGCAGCACGTCCAAGTCGAACAGCTTGTCGACGATACCAAGTATTGAAGCGCGACGCTCTTCAATATAAATTTGCACCTGGTCTTTCGCTTGGTCATGGACGTTCAGAAGACTTTGGATCAGCATGCCTTCAATTGTCTTAAGTTCTGCCTCAGGCCATCGGCCTGATGCCTCCAGAAATTCGTTGCAAAAATTCTCCTGCTGATAGCCAAAGTCAAGTCGGAGATTGCGCTCCTCTGATTGGGAAACTAGCCACTTTGCGAACATCGTGGTGTTATCAAAAACCTCGCTTTTCTTCTCCGTCCACTTCGTCGCTGGAGCTGGTTCTACCACCGAATAGGCTGGATAGCTTCCTTTTAGCATTTGAATGTTGCGGATAGATTGAGATGGCGACAAGCGCACATCTGCCACGCTTTCACAAATGACAGCATCTTTTTGCTCCTCTTGTCTCTCCACGTGGAATGCAACCGAAAACGATTTCCACGCATCCAGATTACTTGATTTCATTGAGGTTACTGCCTTATTGAGCAGCTCGACGTCTTCGGGCAATAGGCAGCACACCATATCTGAGCTCAAACACGTCAGAAATCGCAGTACGTATGTCACAGTATCGCGTAGTCGAGACTTTTAAATAACTGGTCTTGAAGCCACCCGAAGACCACCAACTCGTGTTCCCCAGTAGCGTGCGTACGAGAGACAGAATAAATGCCTTGGTCGTCCACCTTCAGTTCACGCTCCATATCTGCAGACCAAAACTTCAGCCGCTTCAGCTCATGCTTTATCCCTTCCTGCTTCCCGAATAATGATAGTATGGCGATATCACCGCCTTCGTCGCGCTTGTCCATTGCGAAGACCCTTTTCCGCAGAAACAGAGCGAAGTCTTCGTCAAACTCCCGTGCCTCAAGCATCTCCATCTCAAAGTCCTTAGAGTTCACCGACGATAACATGCCCAGCGAACAACTCAGCCTCATGACTTCCAGCTCTCCCAACACTGGTTTCACCACTTCCACATCGTTTTGGATTTCTGGTACCAAGCTCAGCAGGCGAAAACAGTCTGAACTGATGGGCCTCTGGTTGGTATCCAGGTTGTATCGCATCGGTGTTCGTTGCTTCTTGTTGCTTGGTCCCTCCAGCGCTTTTTAGATTGTGTCGACAACAGCATTGGCGACGTGAGCTGCAAAGTTATCCAACTTGGTTGTTTAATGATGTACTTTCAACGGTTAAGTTTTGCTGGTTGACTAACCCCAAGCTGGTGTCATCTTCCGTCAGTTTATCCCTGGGAAAAGTGCCTGCACCATTTCCCAGGCATTCACTTGTTTACTAGGGAAAACATAACGGTACCGACGGCCTCACGTAACTGAGGCATCTTGGAGCTCTTGCTCATGCGGAGCCGTTCGCAGGAAGCCCATCGAGTCACGAGGGCTTTAGCAGCCCCCATCCATCTTCCTCACTGCGTACAGTTGGTTCGTCGCCAGTGAGTGACTGAGGCGTGCAAACGCGCCTTGGAGCTCGCTCTGCGTCGTGTTCTTTAGTTCTTGCTCAAGCGGAGCTCGTTCGCAGGAAGTCCATCGAGTCACGAGGGCCTTAGCGAGAACATCCAGTACCTCCTCGACAAATGCGAGCCAGTCACGCTTCATCATTATGAGCGACGCTGCAAGGTCGTCGCGCAAAGACTCGGGGAGCTGAGCTACATTGAAAACATTCATGGGGACAAGTCCACCAACACTGGCAACGACGGACAAACCAATCGGTAATTTGCCTCGTTTGCGCACCTGGGACGCCGTGTACTTGCCTGCATACAGATTCACCAACTTCATCGCCTCCCTTGCAGCTTCTTCGTGGCCACAAATTGCCAATGAACTCACTCCTTGAAACAGAGGCGCAATCTTTAACGGCAACGTTAGCACAGCCCAAAACCGATCGCTTTTCATAGCCAACTGTTCATACGCTCCGTCAATCGACTTCAATTCGAACAGGAACGCCACAAGAATCTCGCGAATCTCGTGTGCCAACATGGTGGTTGGATAGGACTGTGGCTGCAACAGGTTGAGCCAGAACAGAGTACTCGCACCGCTTTCCAACTTCCCACGGATCTCTTGAATGTACAGCTGAACCTGCTCCTGGCACTGCCGCTCCGCCTGCTGACTAAGTGCCTGACACCGTTCAGTCGCACGTGCGATTTCGGTCGCCGGCCAGCGGTGGAATTGTCGAAGCAGTGCATCTCGAACTTCTTCATAGTCATAGCCACTTAATTCTAACTGCACAGGTCTGTGTTTGGCGACATTGAACACCGATTGTGCAAAAGCTTCTGCGTCCTGGGATGTTGGTGACCAAGTGCTGTGTACCGTAGGTAGCCTTGATTTGGGCCATGGCGCCACAAATTTCCCTTCCCGTCACGTTGGGCACCAATAGGGCTCCAGATTTGCTTGGTTCGACTTGTTCCCATGGTAATGACGGTCGAGGATTAGTATTTTTCCTTGGGTTTCTGTTTGTTCCCCTCCGTCTTGGGCTTACTTTGTTTTGGCCTCGATTTCTCTCGTCGCGCTACCATGTGGCATCAACAGCACGGCGACGAGGAGAATGAGTCCGTTGGAAGACACCAAAAGAGGCAGTATTGCTCGTCCCAGACGTTGTTGCGATTGAAAGAAGTGGGTTCACATAGAGAAACTCATACTCCCACATACGCTACCAAACTGCTTTGGTGCCAGCGCGTCGGATTCTGGCTCGGAACCAGGTCATTCGTTACCCTGATCTGAGGCGTGCTTGGCCTCCAACAAAAAGTGATCTATTGCTGTCTGAAGAGTTGTCTTGATAATGAGGTCTGGCATCTTGGTCCAAAACCAACTGAGACGAATGGGTCCTGAGGGATCATCTCTCGTCGAAGGACACCAGCGAGGCATGGTGGAGGGCGACTGGTACTGTGCATCTTTGCTATTCGCGCGATCACTGATCACGTGAAGCAGACAGTGGTTGGCGACTTGGCCAATGCTATATGAGCAGAGTGGACCCGAGGCGAAGCGCACGTGCTTATCGACGCATCTGTGCTGGAGATGTAATGCATTTTAAAGCCTTCCGACGGGTGCCTTGCTGGTATTTTCCGTCTCTGCCTCATGATTGCTTCGCTCATGGCACGGTTTGTACATGTCATGTGCGTTATGCGAGGTGTCTCTCGTTGGTTCCAGTTGTGTTTTCCTTTGGTGTTCTCCTCGACGGAGTTCTCGACGGAGCTGTCTTCGTTGGGGCAGTTTTAGCGTGTTCGCTGGCAACTGGACTCGTCACCAGAACTGTCCCGTCACTCGCCACTAATAGAAAGGACGCCCATCACATCGAAGAAAATGGCAAAATAAAACAATAAAAAACAATCAATATGATGCAAGAATACAAATGGAGGGACCCACTGCTGCCCGCACAACACTCATGGACGGAAGGAGCCGGCCCAGATGCGAAGCCAGCGACGGATCTGTACGGCTGCATGCATACAGGTACAGTTTTCATCCGTTAACGAATCCTGTCGTCGACAAGCGGAGCATCAACCGACGATCCGAAGATTTGCTGGAGCCATACAAACATCAAGTGAAATCGACCGACACGGCCTTTTTGTAAGGAAGCTGAAGTGCCCCATTGCGCAAATGATTTAAATGAGGTTTTGGGCTGCAAAAAAGCCTGATAACCTCATATAGACCAACAAATATGGATGAAGCATCGCCTTCGGCATGCATGGCTACTTTAACGTTGAAGCGCTCGCGATACACATTTTGGCGCGTATCTTCAGCTGTTTAACTGGCAGCCCCTCCGCAACCGAGAAGTAAGAGGACCATAGTGACTAGACGCGCATATGGCCAAGAGTATCTCTTGCAGACCGTGCATTTTCGACTGCTGTACCTACAACGTGGTATCAATTTAACCTCATATCACGTGAATCTGGCGGTACGTCTGTCCGCAATAAAAATCTTAGGAAAACATGCACATATAGCATGGAAATTTGTGGTCAACGGAGAAAACGATGTTTCTGTATGCTCCCAACGAGATGAAATCTGCAGTTTGGGTTGTTATGGAGAAAACTCAATGCTGTCCTGAATTACATGCAAGAAAGAACCAGAAATCTATTCCTGGAATGCCTCGTTGGCCACCTCTAAATGAGTTTCCCGGCGGATGGGTTGTCGAGGCTATGTCCGCTCATCTACCGACGGCTCTTGGCCGATCCCCGTCAACTCGCTGGGCAAACGCCTATGTGCTCTTAATGCGATCTCCGTCCGTCACGATCAACAAGAGAATTCGCCTCTCGCTGGCGTGGCATGCCGGTCTTGGGCCTAGGTTTGTGGATTTCCTATGTGCCAATTGCTTCGAGATTTGCTTGTGGCTTCTTCCCGCTTTGCTCGAATCGCAGTGTGCAAAGAAAGTTTCTATTCAGTCCTGTCTTTGTCCATGGTCGCACATGTAAACGAGTGTATACTGAAACCAAGTGAATTGCACACTCATCCTCCCTCCGCTCTTGTGTTTGGCCATCATTCCTCAAAGGCCGAGTAGGCCGCAGTCGACTGCACCGCCACATAGTGAAACTCATAGTAAAAGTCCCACCAACACCAACATGCGCACCAAACAGTCGGACGAGTTCGAGCAGCAGGAGAGCACATGGATATATCTACTGCACCAACAAGCGCCTCCACAGACACGACTATCGGCTGAGGCCTCGCTGGCGCTGCCTCCAATCGGATCAAGCTCCACGGAGAGCGCTCTCTTCAATGACACTCGCCCCACGTCTTCGCTTCCTCTTCTTCTTCTTCTTCTTCTTCTTCTTCTGCTCGCAGTCTCCCGTTGCTGCCACCGCCTGCTATGATGCTCTCGAGTCAAGACAAGATGTGGATGCCATTAGAGACTCAGGCGAGTTACTACAGCCAGTCCAAGGACGCCAGGAAGTATCCTCCCCGTTTTAGTGACATGCAGAATAATGAGCCTTTGTTGCTGGCATCCAAGGCCGTGGCGACGATCAGCTCAATTAGCAGCAGCCACAGCAGCAGTGGCAAACGCTCCTGCTTCCCCAAGAAATGCGATTTTCCCATGTGCAAGAACAGCTCCCGCAGTCGAGGCTTCTGCTACAGCCACGGTGGAGGACGTCGATGCCGAGTGGACGGCTGTAACAACGGAGCTGTGAGTCGAGACTTGTGCAAGCGCCACGGTGGAGGACGTCGTTGTCGAGTTGCAGGCTGCAAGAGCAGCTCAGAGAGTGGCGGACTGTGCTACAGCCACGGAGGGGTCGTCGCTGCAGTCTGTCGTGGTGTTCCGCTCGTGCTAAGAAAGGGGGTTTCTGTGCTGTGCATCTCACTGGAGATCGGACGCAACCTCCAGCTACAGCTACAACAGCTTCAGCTGCAACTACAACTTCACCTAAAGCTGTTACCAGTGTTGAGGCTATTGCTGCGGTCGGAGTGGAAGCAGTCCATCCCAATGTGGTGGAGACGCTCTTGTTACTAGCGAAGGACCAATCGGTCGTAAAACAGGAGGTGACAGACGTGGTGCCGACAACGTCATCGGCCAGTAAGAGCGCGTACGCCATCGCGTCCCTTCTCAACTGAGCCTTTCATTGAGGGGATACTGCAGACTCCTTCCTCCGCCCCCACTATTCATGAAGTTGTGGCAGGAGTCTCCCGCAACAAAGGTCGTACCGAAGCCACTTTGGGGCGGATTAATATCCGACCTCTTTGCTACTGCCATATTTAAGCACTTCCCTGTTGTCACCCACTGCGTGTAGTGAGTGTGAAGCCTTGTTATTAATCAAAATGTTAAGCAACAAACACAGCTATTTGTCAAGCGTTCTATCGGAGCTCGTGGAGCTCCGGTTGGTTGAAACTTACTTTGTATCAATCTTTGCTATTGAGCAGAAGTGTCTTGAACTTGAAACTCTCCAGCGGTTCCTGCAAGTTCAGGGTGGGCCCAGCTCGTTTCGCCCGTGTCACGGTTGTAGAAGTACACACGCCCAGTCTCGTCGGCGACTTCTTCCCACGGATCGTCAGTTGTCGGTGCCAATTGGACGTCTTGTGCTGCCGCCTCAGTCTGTGGTACCCCGCCGGTCAACAACTCGAGCAGAATGTCGTCTACCTGCATCTCCAGTGGAGGTCCATCTGCCGCTGCTACGACCTCTTTGGTCATTCGATTGTAGTAGCACACGTCTCCCGATGCGGCGTCGTAAACTTCACTCCAGCAGGATGACGCTATCGTCCACTTGCGAGGCTTCCGACCTTCTCGCTTCGCCGATACGTTCCAGAAGTGCCACTTGGTGGCCTCGTGGGTGCGAAGTTCGCTCTCTTTGGCGAAGGTCCGACCCGGGCATGCCCGGCAGAAGAAAGCGAGCCGCGGCGGCGCTGGATAGCTGACCTTCGGTGGCTTTGGGTTGTTGTTTTCATCTGTGGTCTCTGTGTCTGCCTCCTCGTCGCTGGATACCTCGGGGCAGAGCTGCACTGTTTCAACCTCGTCCTCACGCTGCGGGGGACGAGCATTACGACGTCTTCCAGCAAGCCGAGAAGAGTGCGCAGCTTCTTGACCCCAAATGTGGTTGGTTCAATGGTTTTATGCATTGACTTTTCAAAGGCAAGAGGAAATTCGTTCAGCGGCACTTGGCCGCCGTCGTATCGACTCACGACCTTGTGGACTTCGAGTTTGAGTATCGAGAACTCTTGAGCCAGCGTTGCATTCGACAGAATTCGTTCAAGCACAGCTTCTTTGGGTTCATGTGACTCCATCGGCTCTGGGGTGTCACCAAGAAGGCTTTTAGAAGCTTGGTCACGGTCACCCGCAACATTGCTAACCTCAGGAATCATCTCCGGTCGCCGACCCTGGGAAGACTTCGGTACTGTTCGGGGCGTGTGATATTTTGCTTGGCCATAGGTTGGCTTTCTGCACGATCTAGCGCATCCACATCATCTAGCACCTTTGCAACTTGGTGCGAGTCTCGTAGAGCGTGGCGATGGTACTTTGAGCAGCTTCAACCTTAGCACGGTTCTCTTCAAATGCCCGAACAGCTTGTTCCTCCTTTGTATGCTCAGTAGCCAGCTCTTCACGCATCCGGAGCAATATTAATCTTTGAGCGTGCACGCGCTGGACTGTGGGGGCGATCTCGACAGCCCGAGAAGCATATTGATATGCTGCGCGTACCCACACGCAAGTCGCTGGCAATGCTGGAGAGACTGTGTGAAGTTGGAAGTTGCTCGAGCGGAGGCGTGGATGGTGAATAACGCTTGTCAGTGACAACAGTCGTGCACGGCGAGGACCCTCAGCGAACGAATACACATCAAAGAGTGGAAGCACACAGCGCTTTCACTGCGTACTTGTGGATCAGCCCTTCGCGGTCGCCCAAGGCCACGTTATCATCGCTGCTCGACAGCATACGCAGTATATCCTCTCGTGACGGGAACTCTGGTGGATCTGGAGGAGCCTTTAAACTGACCTTGTCTCCTTGTAGCTGTTTGAGTTTCTCGTACTTGGCCAGCTCTTCTTGTCTCTCCTTCTCATCGAGTTCCAGTTGGAAGTTAGACGTAAAAGTGAGTAATACACAAAACGCTTTCAACACAGACAATAATGTCTTGTCCAGCTTGGCTGATCGGAGTCGATACCAATCCATGGGCTCCAGCTCATGCAAGCCATCGACAGCCTCGCGGTACTTACGCTCGAGCTGCTGGCGATCCTGCTTCCAGAATTGTTCGACTTTGACCTGCATAGTCTCTTCTTGGGTCTCAGCTTCGCTTAGCTCTGTAGCTAGAGTGACGACCCGTGCTTTAGCGGCACGCATTGTGCGGTCGCACACTTCTTGCTCGTTGCGTAGCATCTCCAGTTCTGGTTCATGCTCTTCGATCTCTTTTTGCACTGCTGCATGCTCGGAGGATGTCTTGTCAAGCACCTCGGCGCCTACCACAACGTTTTGCGTCTTTGCTAGAAGATGGACTACTGCCTTGACGAATGCATCGTCAGGGTCAACGCCTTCAGGTAGGTTCGGCAACTGTCGCGCTATCATCACGGCGTACGGTGTTCGGAACTTGTTGGGCAGGAGGTCAAACTCCAACTCGCCTGTACCGTCTTCGCGGTGCAGTACACCAAAATACTGCACGAAAGTTGCGGTCGCAAGTTGGGAGCTTGGTTTGCTGAGCCATGCCGCGCGCTCACCACGTTCCCAACGTCCGAGTCGCTCAACGGTTCGCTCTTGCCGCCTAATGTACCCTCGCCACTTGCACTCCTAGAGATGAAGGTGCCCTCGCCATGCATTTCATCATCCTCGAAAGGACCCTCGTACCTGTCGCCGTTCGGGAACATGAGAATACCACGACCGTGACGCCGAGTTCGGCGCATATCGCCGGCGTAGTGGCGCCCGTCAACAAATTCTATGGTCCCATTTCCGTCCAGAAATCCGTCCTGGAATTCGCCGGAAATTCGGTCGCCGCTTGCCAGCGTGCGCACGCCATGTCCGTGCCAAAGTCCGCGGCGGAACAATCCGTCGTAACGAGATCCATCGGCTAGCACCAGTTCTCCAGGGCCACTGTGACGGTCGTGGGCCCAATAGCCCTCGAAAAGCTCTCCATTGTCTAGACGTTCGATACCGTAGCCATGGCGCTGACCTTCCTTCCACTCACCAACATACTCGCCACGAGCGAAGGTCATGCGTATTTGCAACGTGCCCAGTCCGTGAAACTTGCCACGCCTCACCGCGCCCTCATATATGCCTACGGCAGGACAAGACGTCACGCGGAAGTGCGCACCACTCGCAGTAAAGGTGAAAAGAAGTTGTCAACGCCCTCGCCTTCCCAGATTGTGCCGTCACGACAAGTGAATTTCCCCAATGTTTGCTGGAAAGTTTGCGTGTCTTACGAGGCGGATCGGGCTCCATTCCTGCGCTGGAGATGGCAGGTTTCGTGGCACTGGCACTTGTGTCCTCGACCCAAGGCCCTTCGTAAATGGACCCGTCATTATATTCAATAAGCACGTGACCTTGGATTCTACCGTCCTGGAAGGAACACTCTAAGCGCACGTACGTGTGCGGCAGCTCCCTGAATATCGGCTTGCTGTCTTTCCGTACTTGCCGATGAGGTTTTGGTTCTGTCGACAAGTTAGCTTCGTGTTCATCTGCAACCGCTTTTCCTGGGTTAGTCGAGATGTCTGCACTTGCTGTCACCAGTGTACCTGACGTCGAGCTGGCGTCCGATTCAGAAGTTACCTGGCCTGCTGATGTATTGTTGATATTGGCATTCTTAGGTGGTATGGCTGCTTTAACAGTAGAATCACCTGATACTTTGCCAGCGTCCTCTCGGAGATACTCTGCGTCCTCGGCCTTACCAATCATGAACCGTTCGTGCAGTGCAAGGTCATGGTTCGAAATTTGCAGTGAGCGCATTGGCATCTTCAACTCCTCGCCAGCGGCAGCAGCCTCAGCTGTTTCACGCGCCACCTTCGCGTCATCCATTGCAAGCTGTACACGTGTCATCTGAGTGCGCGCCATTGAATCACGGTTAGCCCGCTGTCGTCGGTATACTATGCGTGCCTGGTCTTGGCGTAATTTTCCCAGCAGAAAATCCTCATCACCTTCATCGCGTTGCTGTTGAAGCTTCTGTCTTTCGGCCACATGAAGCAATTGCAGGCGACGTAGCTCTTCCTGGAGGAAATTTAACTGCTTTTCCGTGCCGCCATCATGTTGTCCCAGGCATTCAGCGTGTCCACCTCATGGTCCATGCGTTCCAATAGCGCCCGCAGATCAGCTTGGTACTGCGCTAGCAATATGCGATGGGTCTCAAATACTGTTGAACCTTGCTTGTACGTCTCCTGCACTAGTGCTCGCATTCGTAGCGTTCGTACGAGTTGATGGATGAAAGGTACGAAAGCTCGCTCGATGTTCCCAAGGCGCTCTAGCTCTTTCAGCATAATGGCGATACGCTCTTCGGAGGACGCGATCAGTGCCGCCAACTTCTCCTGCACCTGTGCCAGTGAAACCTCCGCCTTCTTCTTTTCACGCTTGAGCGACTGCTTTTGCCATTCCTCACCACCACTGACCTTGATCCGTTTGGTCTTGAGTGTGATATAGTCTTGCAACTCACCTTCTTCGTGACGGAAGGCATCAAGCTGCGTGTTTGTTTCAACACGGAAACTCTCCAGATCCTCCTCAAGCAAGCGGATCGCTTCCAAGACGTCATTGCGACGCCCCGCATTCACCTCGGGGATACGAAGTCTACCCCAAACAGTGGTGGTGGGATCTGCAGGCGGTTCTCCCGGTATCGGCGCTCCAGCATTGCGCGCTTGGCCAGGTTGCGCTCCTGAAGATTTTGTCCGCGTGTTAACCAGACCTTCACAGCGTCCTGAAATTTTCCCTCCAGATAAACCTCCTCCTCGATCTGGGCTTGTGCCTCTGCTGCAATCTCATACTCGTCCTTCGGTGCTGTCGTCACTAATGATAATTTCGGGTGGCTTCGTCCTGGAATCACATGTCGGCGTGGCTTCCTGAAGCAGTACTGGCGTGAGAGCTCAAAAATCTCCATGAAGAACTCGCTGGCCTTTTCCTCACGTGAGGGGTTGCTCACTGTTGCATGGTAGATGTGGTAGCGAAGAGCATTCTCTGATGCGCAGACGTGTCCACAAGCGCGGAATGGACATATGAGCGGAACCGCATGCGTACGACAGATGTGCTCCCCGACTTCTTCAAGAGAACGGAACCCAGAGGAGCAGCACATGGTGCATGTCAGCTTTCTCGAAGTTGATAAGCGGCAGTATCCTGCAGCAGCATTGCGGCTGTCTCCTGGGCTTCGAATGGTGAGGTGTCGACAAGTGGCCTTGTGAGACGCACAGCAGTACGGTAGCTCACTTCTGTCAGCTCTTCAGGCAGCTCCATATAAACGCTAGCAAGACCCACACCCTGGGCATTCTGAGCTGCAACGCGAACACGCATGGAGTGCTCGCACTGCGGCAAAATTGGCCACAACGTCGTTTTCGTCGGCGCACGTCGTGCAGCGTCGCTGTCTTGGCGACCTTCGGGTGTCTGTAGTATTGATGCTGCCTCAGGGACGGAAGCAGCGCTAATACTAGCATCTGAAGATGCTGCGGTCGTACTTTCAGCAAAACGCTGACAAGGAATCGAGTTTTCATCAGCAACTGTAGCCTTGCCTGTGAGAGTCTCATCTCCACTGTCGTCTTTCCACTCAACTACGTACTGTGTGACTGGGGCACCGTTGTCGAGTGGGGCCTCCCAGAGCACATCCACAGCTTTGCCTGCTCGCCATCGCCTGAAAGGAATGGATTGTGCAACCGCCTTCTGCTTCGCAGTAGCGGTGACCTCAACCACCGTCAATCGATTGCGCTCTTGAGGTACCAGTTGTTTGCCCTCGGGTTCAGCAGCTTCAATGAGCTTTATGGTCTCCCGCTTGCCATCCTCGATGTACAGCAAGTCCGCTGTACAGGCTTCATACGGATCCATCGCCTCAACGCGACTTTCGTACCAGTTCTCATCATCCAGCTCAACCTCGATGTAACAGCCAACACGCAGAACTTCTAGGGGCGACTTCGGCGTAGCCACGACTTGTACCTCGACAACCCCCTCAGGTTTCTGCTGCTGTAGAATATGCAGCGCGCGACCCTGTGCGATAAGATTGGCACGCTCTTTGTCAGCCTGCGCATTTCCACGACTCTCCTCCTGGAGAAGTCGAGCTTCCTCACGGTCTCGCCATGAAGTTTCGCGTTCGGATCGTGCGAAGAAGACGATTGTCTTTTCCTCCAGCGCACTGAGTTCCCCATGCCTTTTGGCAAAGCCCCGTGGACCTTCACGCGAGCGCTCTGAGTTCCAGACACCTTGTCGTTCTAGCAGTTGAGCTTCCAGCCGCTCTTCTCGTTCTTGTGCTTTGAGTGCTCGTACGATCTGTAGACTCTTAAATTGGGACTCGATCGAGTTGCGTTCCAACCAGCTCCTCTTCGTTGTCACTTGAGTCACGACAGCGACAGTTTGCTTACCCACCTTTCCTGCGCGTGCCTCACCGGTCAAAAAATGTGCCACCCCAACCGTGCGGCACCATTGCGGTGCGGAATTTTGGCGCTTGTCAGGATCCTCCTCCACTGTTTCCCAAACTGCCACTTTGCGCTCTTGATAGACGCCGTACGAGAGCCCAACCCTCTGAAGCACAGAATGAGCAGTTCGCAAGCTGTGGAAAATAGTGTTCTTGAGCTTTCGCATTTGCCTCCTCAAAGCTCAACGCGAACTCAGCACCGCCGATAAAGGCAGCCAATTGGGCGTGACCGCTTAGCAAGCCGCTTCGCGACTGGCACAGTAGTGGCATGCTGAACCCAGTGTACAGGGTAGTGGATGAGGCGATCGATCATGCTAGTGTACGGCGCTGGCAGGAACACAGGCTCCACCCTGTCATTCACCAAAGTACCTTTGTACTCCAATGGCGCAAGGTGAACTAACATTTGCTCCAGCTCACGCCGTCGTGCGATAGATCTTTGCACGCGATCAACTATCTTCTGTATGCCCAAAGGCTTGTCAGGAAGTCGCATTGGCACATCCATCGGTCTCACTAACTGCAGCAGGATCAGCATTCGAGCTACACGTGTGTTGGCACAGCGCATCGTTGTTAAAACTCGCAATAGAGTGTGTTGGCGTCTGGCAGCATTGATGCCTTGAAGTTCTAGCTCACGTTGGTACTGCATGCGTGCAAAGTGTACTCGTGCCATGCATTGTATCACGCGTGCCGCACAATATCGCTTGGATTCATCAGCGATGAATGCGGCGTAAGCCTCAAGCTCCTGTCGCCATTTTGCACTGATCTTGCCGTCCGGTCCACTAACTCCTATCGCGTATGCAGCAGAGAATGCTAGTTCTGGTACACGGTGTAGTACACACTTGGCTGGCTCAATCTTGGTCTCCGGGATCAGGAGTGGGAAGAACTCAAGTTCGCCGTCTAAGTCCATTTTGACCTGGGCTACACTGTCGACTATACTCAGAACGAATCCAGTCTCTCCGCAGCGCGGGTGTCCCGGGAGGACAATTCGCACTGCGTTTCCACGGTCCACACACTCCTTATCTCGCCGCTTTTCATCCACTGCACTGGACACCATTTGCTCGAAGTCACCCAGAAAACGCTGGGCAGCCTGTGATTTACTCTTCAAACGTAACAATCCGAAACCTCGGCGTCGGGGCTTCTCGACAGCAACAACTGGAAGCGCTGCTGCTTTTGCCTCGAGCTGCTTTGCTGCAGTGTCATCTACCTTGGTTTTCACAACATGGAAGAAGGCTCGCATTGCATCAAAATCCTCACGTACTTCGCGAAACACAGACCGGATGTCGGTGAGGAAAGTGGCCGGGTCGAGCCCGAAAAATGCCAAAAACTGCGCAGTCCACGCTGCGTCGGACGTGGGTGCCCCAGGATACGCAGCATATTGCCTTCAACTGCACGCCGTGTTAGCAATTCCATCCGGGTGATGTAACTACGTCGTAGAGCGGCAGTACGCCTGCGTGCTATGCGTCCACGGTACAAAGCTTGAAGGTGTGAAGCGCAGCGAATCTGCACCAGCAACTCGCGCTGTGATTCATACCAACGCCGTGCCAAATACCCACGGATGTGACGCTGGATTGTAACGGCAGCAAGATTCTTCGTACGCACTAAGCGCTCTCGTTCTAGCTGTTTGTGTCTGCTTGCGCACGAACAACTTCCTGCATTTCTGCTTCTTGTTGCTTGAGGAGAATGAGTCGTGCTCGTCTCACTTCCTCGAAGAAATAGCGCGCTGCTACACCGCGCCACCGACGTTGTATAAGGATTACCATTTGCAGCTCGCGATCAATCTGCCTCATATGGATCTCCTCCGCTTCGAGCGCGTCTCTCACGTTCAGCACGCAGATACTCACGCAAACGCGCCTTTCGAGTAGCTGCAAGCAGCAAAGCTTTCCCCAGGCGGCCACGCCAAGCGTTCTGGATCAGCACCGCTGCCCACACCATAGAAAAATAATGATTCTCTACCTGTCGCCGAGTCAGGACACCACGCCAAAATGCCTGCAATAATATCGCCATTTGACGCATATGTTGCAGCTCGCGTACATTGTTGACCCACGTCGTGAAGGTAAAGGTTAAATGAACATTCGCCATCATAGCTCGCACACGTTCTCGACAGTGTTGCGCATATTTCGTGTGCGCAGCCCAAGCCGTGAAGACTCGCACGAGCGTGCCATTCATGAAGAAGGCCAACGCTCGCCGTTTTCGATTCCGAGTTTCTATCTGCTCTTGCGTGAACTCATACCACGTGCTCACGGCTCGAGCAGCGTTCATCATCCGGAGCGGGCTCCAACGCGTCCGGAGACGGATCGAAGTGCTACGATGTCGTCATGGTACCGACGCCAGCGCAGCCAGCACTTTGTTACAACATTGCTGGAAAATTTGGCGAATGCTCGGCGCTTCGCACGTTGCTCTCGAGCAAATTCTATCCAGGCATTCCAGATGAGCAGCTTGTCACGATGGAAGATTTTGCTTGCCAGTCGGCGGTATTTATCGCGTAGTTGACGTTCCTGTTGCGCATTTTGACGCCACTGGCGGAAGGCCCAGTGCGTGAGGCTCTGTAAGGATACACACATTTTAAATGAGCTGCTGGAAATGGGGAGTGAGAGAGAGACGAACAAACAAGATCCATACCCCACAGACAATCGACATGGTCGCTTTGAGAAGGAACATCTTCTGTTGCCTCGTAAACTCTCGCCAAAGTCGCCAGACCAACCGCTCTACACTTAAGTTGGAACGTGCCTATGGCAAATACACACAAATTTCCGATGTTAGCAACAAAGACTCATAAACTGACGGGAGTTCATGAGTGCTGTACTTACTCGGCCTTCCATTTGGGACGTAGAGTTGTGGGTCTCCAGCGCGACAGTATTTAAGAACACTTTCGAGAGCAAACCTCGACGCTCTTTCTCCTGTTTTGTAAGCCCACGCCAGGCATCAACTACACGCGGTAAGGCCTGACATTTCCAGAAGACGAGAGCCTTTTAGCGCGTGTCCGCTTCTGATGAACGCAGTCCTTCCAGGCCGTAAAGATGATTGGTAATCGGCGTTCGCCCCAAAAGTTGAGCGCCTTTGCTGCTTTCATAGCGGCCATAGCACGTTTCTGCTCTCGCTTATGCTCCATGCACATCATCTTCCATGCTGTGAACACTTTGAGTTCTGATCGGTTGGTCCAGTAACTCTGTGCACGCCGCACCCGGCGATCGTGTCGCCGTTTACGCCACTTGTACTGCAACAGCACAACAGCTTTGGTAACCTTCCGCCTCGTAAAACTATATTTCATCCTACAACGATAACCTCGAAACACGCGTTGAATTTCCAAAGCTGAGCAAAACTGCTCCCATTCGCGCGAATCCTCCTCTGTTTGTTTCTCACGCGCTCGATGTCGGACCCGAAAACGTGCTTGGAGTGCATTAGCGAGAACTATACGTTGAGTGGAATATCCCAGCAACTTCTCTCGCCTTCGGGCTTTGGAGGCTTCTTCTGGGTCTAAAGCTGCTATGCCTTTGAAGTCCTCGTCGTCATCAACAATGATTTCAAGGCCGTACGGGTTCTCGGGATGCCGACTACGAAGCAGTCTGACAAGGTCGGGCGTTTGGATAAGTGGGCACTGAAATACGTTGAAGTGCCGTAAAAAGAGGCATTTGCTCCAGATTATTGTGAGCCCCACCGGAGTGACGCCATTGCCGAATGAAAGATCTAGTACTTCAAGCATACCTAGCCGATCACTGAGGACACTGCAACAAACATCATTGAGTTTGTCTGCCGGGTGGCCACGCAGTTCAAAGCGCGTGAGTTTCTCGGTAGACTTTGGAACCCTCGGCAGGTGAGCTTGTGGCAACCTGAAAGGTACAGTTCTTCAAGGGACTGCATAACCACTAGTGGATAGAGCGCGAGGTCATCGACACACACACAGTCGCGAAGGTCCAACACCCGTAAGACCTTGTTGAAGCTTGGTAGATGTGCCAACATGGTGCGAGTTACTCCGGATTGCCCAGCAACACGCAGTTCGGCTAGTGATCGGCACGCCTTCACGAGCCTAACCAGGACCGTGGCCGGGACAACCGCAGTCCAGGACACTGCTAGCGTTTTAAGGGATTTCGAGCACACAGCAAGCAGTGTTTTCTCACCGACATTAGGACACGATGACACCGCCAGGTTTTGAGGGGCTTGTGCGCAAAAGACGGTGATCTTGCAGGTGGCGTGGTACTGTTTGTGTTGATGCCATCGGTTCGGAAGAACTTGTCGAAACCTGAATCCGTAAAGCCCACGCAACCAGAGAAATCTACCTCCTCGAGCTTTAACAAACCAGCCAAAGCAAGAAGACCCTTATCAGTGAATTCAATGCATCCTGAAGCCTTGAAGCTCTGCAGTAGTGGGCATGCTGTGGCAATCCATGAGCAGCTCAGGTTGGTCAGCGCCGCGCACCCAGAGATGTCCAACTTTATCAGTCGTGGATATGTGCTGACGGCCCGATCGCCGAAATAACTAGGCACAGAACATAGATATTCAAGCGCGGAATCCGTGACATCCAAGCAGAAGCTGAGGTTTAGCTCTTCCAATAGTCGAGGCTGATTTGAGAACAGCTCCTTGACGGTGGCATTCGTGACTTTGCGGCAATGTCGAACTGAAAGAACCTTCAGGCTTGTACCGCGTAATTTTACCAGTGGAATCATTGCTGCGTCAGAAATGAAGTTGCAGCGATCAAGTCGGAGCCTCTCGAGTCGTTTCACCCTCTTCAGCAGTAGAGTAATACCGGCATCTGTCAGGTGTTCGCATCCATCCATGTTCAAGCTGGCTAATCGTGAGAACGATTCTGCTACTGCACCAACCAGATCATCCGTCACGGAGTCACTTTCGTCAAGTGATAGATCGTCTACCAATGGGCACCTGCGAGCGATGGCGCAAAGGGCCGCTTTCTAGAAGCGTGCAGCCTCAGCGCATCAGAGACGGCTCGGATTAGTGCCATGTGCCAAAATGTCGAACAAAATAAACTCACCGGTATGTTCTCGAATTGAGAGAGCACAAGTCGCTGAAGCTTTGAACATTTTTCCAGAAGAATCATGAAACCTACACATCAATCGAGTAGATCGCCTCCTATCAGCAAGGACCACTTCAACAAGCGGTCGCAATAGTTTCTACGACGTACCTGTTCCTTGTTTGAGTGTTGTAAGGCCACTCAGGTTTAGCTCGATGCAGCGTGGTGACAGCTTCTCAGCTATCTGCTTGAGTGTAGAGGATTCCTTCGTGCAAAAGCCTACCCAGTCGCTCAAATCGATCTTCGACAGTGGTTGAAAGGAGTTCTGCTCGTAGAAGAGACCATCGGGTAGCACCACATCGGTGTTGAGGCTGGTTAACCTTCCGGAGTTCTGATTATCCTCTAAGTGTGGATCCATTTCAGACGATGGCACCAGCGCACCACGACTACGAGTCTTCCTGCCAAATAAGACATTAACCAGTTAACATGAATGACAATTTCCCTCCCAGTGGTCTCGTTCTCAGCGTACTCCTTGCATTCCACCAACAACTGCTCCATGATGATTTTGTCTTTGTTTGTCGGGCTATTGATCGGAGGCAGTGAAATAGCGGCATCCCTACCCAAATTGTCTTTGTGTGCCGTATCTAGGTACCGCGCAGTTTTTCGCGGTGGGCTCTCCTCTGACGATCGAGGTCGACGTGCAAAATCTCGCTGAGCCTTTGATCGAGTCGTTTCCTCGACGGGGAAAATAGGCGGATGCGCAAGCACTCGGCTGCCTCGAAACATTAGTAGATCACCATCCGGTACGCGTTTTGCAGCTCCAGCGCCTGGTACTGCTGACTTTTCAACTGGTGCCTTGAGCCAGGAATCAAATTGCACCAGCTCCTCAGCTCGCAAAGTGGTGCGTTGTCGGTCACTATCGAAATCCAGAGCACTTGATACCGTTTTGGGCTTCGATTTCCTTTGATATTGAGTTTCGCTACCATCGACACCATCGTCCTCTTCGCCTAGTGGGAACACGTCTTCGGGGCCCAATTCAGAGTGTTCTCGTCGGTGTCGATGAGGTGACTTGGTCAGCACCTGGCGTGGGGCGTTCGGAATGGAGGCAGACTTGACTTTTTTCTTGCTTGGATGGTCATGAAGAACTTGGAGGTTGAGAGCATGGCGCTTGGTCATTTTGCATACATAGTTTGGTTAATAGATATGTGCGTCTCTTCATGATCGTGACTGGAGCGTTACAATACGCCTTCTAAGCTACCTTCATGACACGCATAAAGCAATGGTAGTTGATCACACTTGTGGTAATGGAATCCATTATAATGAATCGAAAGTGCTGCGGTCTGCTGATACATCAGCGCGTTGCGGTTTTCCTGAGAATCGGCATGGTAGCTTGGAACCCGTCAATTCAAGCATCACCGACATGAGCTTTGATAAAGTCAAATATTGTCGAAGCTCGGTGGGGCTCTGGCGAACCTGGAGGAATCCAGCCAACTTTCGCGTATCGAAACAGACTTACTTGACATGTCACGACGAGCAGCAAATACCGAACTACCGAGAGAAGGCCCATCTCGCGTATAACTGTACGTCGTGTCTGTCAATAGGGTTGACGATTTCTCTTCGAATGTACAAGAGATTATTCTGCCACACTGTCTCGGTACAATTGTAACTCGACGAGCTGATCGTCGGCAACTCCATTGCTGGATAAGAGATCGAAACGCCTTCGATATTGCGAGATCGCGTGCCTTATCGCGCGCGTCTTGTAGAGGAGACTGCTCGTCACTATCCTCTTTCGACTTGTGAAAGACAGACTGCATAAGCAGGAAAACTCTCTCCACGGCATCACCCCAAACCGTCCGGACGTCTTGCCCCAACAAGTGTAGCACTTGTTGCATCTCCCGCTTATTGCGCAGTGGAAGTGTCAACGCAAATTTCGTTGGCGACTCCATCTTCGTCCATAGCTCTTCATCCTCCTGGAGTTCATTCACATACGTTCTCAACGTTTGCACCGCAATCTGACGCTTGCCCGGCTTCGATTGGGCGTTGACAGCGAACAGCGCGTCGGTTATCGACGCAAGTTGCGTGCGTAGACAGGAAATCCGTGCGTTCAAATCTTCTTCACTCTGTTGGTGGGAACGCACAACGTTCTGCTGATGCGTGTCATCAATCTTACTCAAGTGACTCGTTGGCCATCGCCCCGCACGCTTCAATAGTTCCTCTCGGTATTCCTTGCCGTCACCATGGCTCAATACTAGATGGACGCTGCTAGAACGGGCCTTGCTCATCACCCACTCTGCGAACTTCTCCTTGTCGTCGAACTCCATAGTTAAGGAGGACTGGTCCATCGTGGTGCTCCGATCCACAAAATTCGCAAATGATCATCAAAACTATTAACGAATCGGCTCGGTAATCTGCGAAGGAGCGAGTGAACGACAAGTAAACCTTCGATCGACCCAACCGTGATATGAGTTTGCTTCTGGCAGTTAATGAATAATCAACAGAGGATGGACATTGAATGAAAACAACGTTCAAACGTTTTGGCTTTTCGTCAAAAAGCACTGAAAATTCGACTATGGAGAAGGAAATTGTGCCTATTGCCATTATAACGGGGTACGCAACCCCTGGTTACATGAAAAACTGTCACTCTTCCGGAACAGTGTCCCTCACTAATCTAGGCGGCCGAAGTTAAGCCGGATGATGTGTACCACACGAGATTTGGTCACCAGACAATGGGTTATCCTTGTGGTTCACGGGCATTCTTATGCATTTCAGTAAAGGATTTAGTTAGATTAAGTTGCTTTCTAATATGCTTTATTTTATTAAATATATCAATCTAAGTTTTACCCTATAAGTACAAACTGTGGATTGGGAACTTAGTGAACTATTGTACATTTGAGTATTATAAACTCCGAGCTTCCTCTAATGCAAGGTGCTCCTTGTGCCCTGTCACAGTCATGGCAATGGGAAGGTTATTTATCGATCTTGGGGGTTTCCCAAGGTTAATTACCGAGCATATCTAAGGCCCGACCAGTAAAATATAAGACATCGTATACTTTGTTGCGTACGGTGTATACGCGCTAAAAGTCCACAAATTGCTCTCAAAATTAAGTGCTAATTCGCCATATAAAGGGATAAAGGATATAGACCTGTTAAAAGGAATATTATATGCTATTACTAAGGTATTGCGGAGTGATCGGTTCTCGGAGGTCTTGGACTTCTTGGATGCCTTATTAGAGGTCGAGTAACGGCGCTTCGTGGCATCGGTGTTCCGCTCCTGTTCGTTATCTTGGTACTCAGCACCTTCAGCAGCGTCTCCGACAGCGGTGGCTTCGTTGGATCGCAGTTCTGAGACAGCGGACTGAAGCCACTCGCGGACATCGCCCAGGGTAATCTTGCACTTCTTTTCTCTGCGAGGGAAGCGAAGATGACGGAAGGACCTTCTGGAAGAAGCTCAGCCGACTCAACGGAGAGCACCATGGTAAGTCGAAGGTGACGAATTGCCTCATCACTGACCCGAAATCCTACGAACCGTTTGAATGTCTTGATGCACAGGGTCTTGAACGCCTTACTGGAGCTAATGGGGTTCTTGGACGGCTTGTTGGTCAGCATGATGATGCAAAGGCCATGGCTTCTTGGACACAAAGGAGAAATGCTTTGCTGATAGGCAAATCAATTGTGCACGGTGAACAATCGCAAGAATGTAATGGGTCTGATCATCCCATTACATGAGGTGGTTGTGTGGGACACACCACCTTCTGGGTTCATTGTGGGTAACAGTTATCTGTTATGATATCTGTTAAATAACCGATACCTACATGAACTATTTGTAATAGGCACTCTGGTCTATTACATGGGCAATGTGGCCACAGATTGGTGTGGTACACACACTTCCGTCATGAAGGTAAAGGTGGCGCAAATATGGGTACATATTTGCTCGCATTCACCTTTGGCGCAATCAGTGATTACGCCAAGTGTTCTCTGCACTTCTTTGTGCATGATGATGGTTCCTTCGCTGGGAAACTGTCTGGTAACAAGTTCGATGTACCACCTGAGTTCTTGTGACCAATCACAAGATGCCACGCGACAGGAAGATTCTTCAAAGGAGAATCTTCAAGTTCAACCTGATTCAACCCAAGGATTTATATTGTATATGTAGATTAAATTATATTCAACCCCAAGGACCCCTAGTGGTTTTATTCATAGGATTCAGGAACCATAAGCTCATTTTAATTCAGTTGTGATTTTACCCTGAAGCCTTCAAGTCGCCTTCCAAGATAAGGGCATCGGCTCACAGCTTTGTGAGTCCGTTTGCTCTTCAAGACCAAAGACCCAGCTCAAGCATCTGGCTCGCCTCTGTGCGAGTTCCGTTCGCTTCGGGCTTCAGCATTGGCTCGCACTCCTACAAGGCTGTACTGAGAACAGCTTCCTCTATTCGGATGTTCGGGATCAGGTCAACCAGCTCTTCGCTTTGCATGAGCAGGTTTGGACTGAGTCCCATTGCAGAATCAATGCTGGCGAAGTTCAGGCCCGACCGTAGAGGAAAGAGTGCCTTGTGCTCTACCGTTAAAAAATCTCGAATGACAAGGTGCTCAGCTTGTCGGTTGCTCTGGGCCATTAGATCAAACACTGGCCTGGTCCAGTGAGTTCTATTTTTACAGCATGGCGTATTTTCAGTCTATCTACAGTAATTACAGCTTGCAAAAGAAAGACTTTACAAACGTGCTTTTTTAGTGATCCCAAATTTCTGTGCTCAGTCCTCATTTCTCAATATGCCGCGCCGATAGTGCATGTCTCTATCGCTTAAAAACAGTGTGTTTCCTTTGTTGCCCTTACCTTATCCCACAGGCCGTTTCAGAGCCTGGGGATCTGCCTACTAACTTGCCTGTAGCACACTTTCTGGCACTCCCAAATTTGCAAATGTTATCTTTGGCTTGGTCACAATTTTTTTACAGTTTTGTCAATTTTACATTCTGTGTGCCGTTTTTCCGGTACAGTCAGAATGTCACCGCGTACCTAATATCTGTGTTGGGAATGTCCCGAGGTATCAAATATCATATATTAGATACAAATAGTTCATGTAGGTATCGGTTGTTCAACATATATCATATAAGATAACTATTACCCACGATGAACCCAGTGGTATGTCCCACACGACCGCCTCATGTAATGGGGCCAGCCACGAGCCACACTCCTCTCTGCTACCAAATGTCGTGTGGCGGTTGGTCGGTCGGTCTCGTCGGTCAGTTATTGAAGTGTAGTATTTGAAGCGTATGTAGGTCGGGTCGCTTGAGGGAAGACGATGTATTAAATAATTAATCGTTTATCTGTTTTCTTGCTCGCTACACTTGCATGGCTTCCATGGGCGTCCTTGGTTTTATCCAAGGTCTCCATGGAGCCTTGCACTACTAACATGCAAATGTTTCTTTCTACCCTCATTTATTTCTTTTGTTATATGCATGTATGTGTGCCTGCTGTGCTTCTGGCCACATTTGCAGTTAGCGCACGGCGGCGTACCGCCTCTGGCGTGCTATCTAGCGTGCCAGCGAGATCCGGCCTCTGCATTCTGGTTAGCTCGCCAAAGGTCATCATGCCACAGCCTCCGAGCCACTCTACCAACGTCATTATCGCTATCGGCTGTCACATGGTAAGTCGGTACTTCTGTGGAGCATGAGTTCATGATTTCCGGTTTGGCTACACTAACGGGCGACCTCCTAAATAGTCGCCATAACTGAGATCGCAGTGCTAATTGCATGTGTAGGAGCCGTAGGGATCTTTGCAATAGGCATTATCGGTTTTACTTTGAACAGCACAAAAGAGCACAATTTCGTGAGCAAGCATGATAAAGGGGGGTCAGGATTCCGCAGTGAAGAAAATATCAACCAAAGCACTTAGGCTGCCGATGAAAACGTCTGCTGGGGGTGAGAAGGCCTTCCCAAAGTACCCACTCCGCGAAAAGCCAGGTTACTACAGATCCATCGGAGGTGCCGGTTGTTTTGATTGCAAGTGAGCACGAGCTACAGAGCTTCCTGGACAAAAACGGTAATTCGCTCATGCCATACCAAGCAACAAGTGTCGGCGTGTACTTTCAATTCGCTTCAAAGAGATTGCCCGGCGATAGTATACACACAGACCAGGATAACATCGACCAACTGGCAGCAATTGCCATCGCCAGCACTTCATCAAGTAAGCCAGCAGTAGTGCTACAGTTGGAATCTCTCAGCAAGAAGCGTGTTATCACTGGGCTGAAGACCTTATTGACAGATTCCTCGACATTGAAAGTGATGCACAATGTCCACCAAGTGGCGTTTTGGCTTCACTGCTACGGACTCCAGGACATTGAACTAGCAAACTGCATGGACCTGCAACTACTACACGAGACTACTGTTGATCCAACCGCGCTGAGTGTTGATATTCTTAAAATCATGGCTACTCGCTTTCCAACTCAGTCAACGAACTTACCGACGAGTTTATATTCTTTCATGTCGATACTGAAACTGCTGGATGACACGATTTGGACGAGCATTCCCTTGTCTGGAAGGATTCTCCAGAAGTTAACACACACGGCACAACTATACGCCCAGTGCTGTGCTAACTTTCCGTCCGATACAACAACGATAGCAAAGTGCACTGCCATGACGAGTGCTCGATGGAAGAACGCTATCGTCAACAAGGGGTGCCGTGCCATTTGGTTTGACCCTGATGCAGACAACCAGCCGCGCAGTCTCGAATGCATCGAACTGAACAGTGCGTTGGTAGAATCTTCTGAACAAACCAGTGAGAAACACAAGTCCACTCCAGTCGCACTCCCTTCGCTTCAATTGCAATGCGAACTTGATCCTCTACTGAAGGTTCTACCTACAGAATACCAACACGCTATTCTCGCAATTGACAACTACCATGGCAAGCTCGTAGATGTCTGTCTCGATGTTGGCCGTACACCGTACGTCTATACCGGCAAGCGACAGCGAGCGGTCCTCACGCAGGATGGCTCCACCGTATCCAAAGAGACCATCGACGAAGTCCTTCGGAAACTCGGCGGTGAGATGCGCATCGGAAATGATAATCGAGTCGGTATCGACCAACAACTGCATCGGATCTCCGTCATGCGCAGCAAGACAGACGAGGTCTATGGACTCACCATGCGTGTCGGGCGAGCACTGCGCAACGCCGCGTGCTCACTGACAGATCTACTGCTGAGCCAGCGGCACGACAACAAGTCAGTGCTGGTGCTGGGCCACCCCGGCAGTGGCAAAACGACGCTCATCCGAGATGTGGCCAGGTGCGTCTCCGAGACGATGGAGAATGTGTGTATTATCGACATCGAACGAGATCGGTGGTGACGGACTGGTGCCACACGCATGCGTGGGGTGGGCTCGACGTATGATGGTTCGGTCACTAGAGGAGCAGGCGCGTGTGATGATCGAGTGCGTTCAGAACCACACGGTGGAGACGTTGATCATCGACGAGATCGGTCGCAAGGCGGAGGTGTTGGCGGCATCGACAGTGCGACAGCGTGGACCTCGTCTGATTGCTAGTGCACATGGTGATTTCCGTGCGTTGATCAAAAATCCGGACCTGAAGGGGCTGGTTGGTGGCTCGCAGCAAGTGCTAGTTGGTGATGCAACTGCGGCGAAGTCGCCTAATAAAAGCAAGTTGCAAACTCAGCGTGCAGGCAATCCGATTTTCGACGTGATCGTGGAGTTGGACCATGTGATTCGTAGTCAGTGTCGGATCATTTGGGATGTGGCCAAAGCCGTTGACTGTGTGTTGGGTGGTCAATGCTACTCATTTGAGACGCGTCAATGGGACTCGAGCACGTGTGGCGTCCAAGTGATTGATTGTTAGGTTACCAGTCGTTCGTTCGTTCATCTGGTGAGAAGATCAACGTGTTCTGGGATCAACGAAACGAGTGGAACCATTTCATAACTATTATCGATTGCGTATTGTCTTCATTCGTGCTTGGTTGTCAACTTTGCTGAACCGCGTTGCCAGTTTTGTCCCGAGCATCCGCAATTCAGAGTCGGTCATTTTAACATAAAATACCACCGCAGCTAAACACTCCTCGCGATTGGCGACGGCAAAAGTACAGCTCGGTTGTGTCCACATGCGCCGTGAAGAGCGAACTCTTCAGTGGCAATCGAGCATACTTTCCTCTTTGAGTCCCAGTCGCTAGTGATTCAACCAGCGAGCCGTAACAATTACGCGGTCCTGGTCCTCCATCAGAATGTATCTTGTCTATCATCTCAGTTTGCACATATACAACAGTTCTCTCTTCTCCTTCCTGTGTTGCTTAGCGGTTCTGACGAGCGCCGCTAAGCGATTGGCGACCTGGAAGCTTCTTGTGTCGCTCTTGTGTCGCTCTTGTGTCAAAAGAGGGTTGGTTTTCTATTGTGGTACACAAAACGTACACAAGTTTTCACAATTTTATAATAAAAAGAAATCCGCAAAACGTTTCCTAACATAAAGGACCAAGGCGCCCGACGTCGACGACGCTATCGCCATAGACGGCAACCCACAGCTCAATCAAACAGATAAGACCGCGACCGACGTAGTCATGAACCGTAGCGTCCGCCCCGAAAATGTGGAATTTACTGTCAAGGTACAGCAGAAGAACCAGGCCTATACAAATTCTGAAAGTCGGGGATTGTCTAATTTAATATAATTGACATCTGATGTTTGTAGGCGGCAGAAGACCTGGTGCTGACGGGGAAAGAGCGCTCCATTGTGCGTGTGGCAGCCAACAACATGTACTCGTGCCTTATGCAGAAGACACAGCGCTTCTCGTCGCTCTTCCGCCATTATAGCAAGCACCACGGCCTGCCCCGGGAGTCTCTCGACTTTTTCTTTACTGTAAGTTAAAATGTGGCACATTATTATATCTCCTCTTTGAGGATATTTTTTATGTAAGCCTTGTTATTAATATTTTCTTATAGAACCGCTTGGACCCAGAGGACTCACCCGAATCGGTGCACTTGCAGAAGGTTTTGCAGAATGAAGATTATGTTCACACGATGAGAGTTGTTGTGGCTTGCTGACCAGTTGTGAACTTATTCCTCATACTTGTTACCTGTAGAATGATATTATCCTGGTGCGTCGTCGAGTTGCGCCGTCGACGCTGGTGGTGCCAAATCACAACGATGAGGCCTATTTCGCAACCATGAGAGAGCTCTACCTGGTGGGAAGAGAGAGATCAAGGATATCGTTTTGGAGTGTGGTGTATTTCATGACTAATTTAGTTTTACTTCTTTATTTTCCAGAATTGTGCTGGAAGCGACATCACACTAGAAGTTGGACCAGACAGAGAGATCATACATGCTCATCGGTTGATCCTTACCACACGCTGCGAGATCTTCAAGGCCATGTTCCGTCCAGGAGCTATGAGAGAAAGTGAGGTTGGAGTCGTTCGTATCGAAGATCACTCACCGGAGATGGTGTCCAAGATGCTCGAGTTCATCTACACCAACCGTGTCTTGGATATGGCCAAGCTCAATTCCAATGTAAGCTCACCATACGACGTTGAGGTGTAAATTATTGGCTGTCTCCGTTTGGCTAACATTTTTTCTACGGCTTGTAGCAACTCATTGATCTGTTGACGCTGTCGGAGCAATACTTGCTTCTGCCACTGAAGCACCTTTGCGAGGTAGCAGCGCAAGATGTGCTGTCTGTTGGGAACATTGGACGGTTCCTCTGCGCAGCTGAGAAGTTCAACGCTGCGTACCTGAAGGAATACTGTCTTGCGTTTTTCATGGACCACACGAACGAGATCATCGAAGACGAAAATTTCCGCGAGGAGATTGAAGGCTGCCCATCTATCGCGCTAACCATCCTGCGCGCATCAACTCGCAACGTTGGGTCTTCAATTGGGGAGCCTGTGGCGAAGCGAAGACGACTCAATATGCCGTTCGACGACCCCGACTATTGAGCCTTGTGAGCTCAAACTAGCGAGCAGCCCACCTTCTGAGACACTACTTTATTTACGACGACCATTCTGCTCCTGGGCATACCTGCCTCTTTCTCCAGCTGCTTTGCTTTCTATTCAGTCTCCACAGACGCGATTCTAGGTGAGCACACGAATGAAGAAGTAGGGCTCGAGCACATTACCCCAGAACTTCGCGGGGTCTAAGATCTAACATGTAAACAATGACGATGCAACGAGTTGCAGCATTACAAGTAGTTGACACTGCTGCTTTAGTATCTGCTCAGCCTTCATGACTTTCAAACGCAAAGCTTCCAAACTCTTCATTCCACTCTTTGTAGAAGGCGAGGTCTTTCGTCGCAACGCTGGAGCGGACCTAGATAAGTAGCAGCCAGCACAAGTAATTACGTCAACAAACAGTTCACCATTCACACCACTTCTTCGAGCAGATAACATACCCCTCGCAATGCTTCCTTGAAGTCGTCCAGATTGATGGAACGAACTGATTCGGCATCCATCGTGCGAATATCTACGCAGCTTCGGATTGGGCCCATTGCAGCCTCTGTGCACAATGCTCGAACATCGGCGCCAGAATATCCTTTTATACCAAATAATTCAAAGCAAAAATAATATCCGAGATGAGCTAACAACGATACGGACCGTGAACACTGTCTGAGCAAACAAACCTTTAGTTGATTCCGCGATAAACGATTTGTTCTCGTCTGTAAGATCATTCTTGTTATCATTCAGCAACCGGTTCACCAAATCCAATCTGGCCTCAAACGAAGGGAGCGGGATATATAAACGCTTGACAAAGCGTCGACGTGCTGCCTCATCCAGCTCTTGTGGTCGATTTGTCGCACCTATACCCGGCATCAAAGCAATGAGTGATAGAAAACTCACACGAATGCAACCGTTGCTAGGATCCATACCAACAACAAGAATGATGTCCTTTGCCTTTGTGCCAGCGCCATCAAGTTGCACCAGGAATTCTGTCTTCATGCGTCGGCTCGCTTCATTTTCTTCCGAGCTACATCCAGAAAGCAGTCAAAATGTTGCTTCATAGTTCAGTAAATATTGGTACAAATGACAGTACTCACCTTCGTTGGGTCAGGAGCGAGTCGATTTCATCAATAAAAATCACGGAGGGCTGAAGGTACATCCACAATAAGCCTCAGTGACGCAAATATATATATGTAAACAGAAGTAATTCAGTACCTGCTTGACTGCAGCGACAGCAAAAGCGTTCGCACGAGTTTCTCTCCTTGTCCAATCTGCACAACCAATCAAATATATCAAGTGTGCTAGTAAAAGGAACCATATTGGTCTATCGTACCCATTTGCTTGTCAACGAGCTGGCAGAGATACTGAAAAATGTCGCCCCAGACTGGTTTGCAATTGCTTTCCCAATCAAAGTTTTGCCAGTACCGGGAGGCCCAAAGAGCAATAAACCTGAGCACGAAACGAGACAACAAGTGCGTATTAGCTATCAACGTCATCATCGAGGAACGAGTGCTGTAGCATACCTTTGGGGAGAGAGCGAAGTCCCGTGAAAATATCAGGTCGCGCCATCGGCCAGATAACCAATTCATTGACGCATTTCTTCGCAAATTGCAGTCCAGCTATAAAACAAGCGCAGACGAAATCAGTGAGGTATTACAAGAAGTGAATATGAAAGGCTACGTACCGATGTCGTCGAAAGTAACAGGGTCCCCGTTGTCCACAATTTCCATTTCAATCTTCTCAATAAGTTCCGGGTCGCAGCTTTTCAATCGAGGATCAATATCCTCCTCCTCATCCTGCGGGGTGGCGTGTTTATTGCTACAGTGAACACTGTTAAAATCAGAGTTGATGAATCAATCCTGAAGCTAGAGACACGCACCTTCGGTTCGCATTGTTCGTTGCAGGTGAAACGAATTTCTTGCTGACTCCCGATGAAGTTGAGTGACACTGATCATCATCATAGCCCCCACCTCCTCCACCAAGAAGTAAGTCTTGATTTACAGGATGGTAGACACCGCGTGAAAGCTGACCCCGAGGGTTCCGCCGCCGCCGCCCAGTCGCGCCATGTGGCTGGTCGTCGTCCGTATTTCTTGCCCTCCCCGCCATTCGATCATGCTGCCAAAGCAAAGCATAAAAGCAGGGTCGAGTAAATGCACACACATAAATGAACGAAAAGCGAAAGAGTGATACTACCCTCACCTGCAGTCGCTCGGTAGCAGTCTGGAAAGGATTGCGTTGCTGCACGGGACTTGGACGAGTGTCAACACCATACATATCTGGGTCTTCATGCGGTAGTCGCTTCTTTCGAAGCAGATCACTCAACCCAGGCTTTGGTTGCTGCACTGGAACTGAAGCTGGTGCTGCTTCATACGTGAGATACTTTGGAGCTGGAGGTGGTGGACTCAGCTCACTCCACCCTTCCATGTTGCTGTCTTCCAACCCATTCCTACTGGGTAAACTGGTCTCCATTCTTCTGGGCTGCACTGTAGACAGAGCTGTAGCCTTTACTGAAGCATGAGGTGCAGACATTTCGTTGCTTCCAACTGGTTGTTGGTGTGGGCTTCTAATACATTTCTCCGCTTCTGCGTCTGGCTCGTCACTGGCTGTACACACTCCTTCAAAGAGCTTGGGGAAGCGTTTTTGCACGTCCTCCAACGTCGCTCCTTGCTCTGTTGCTGCTTCCTCCGTCGTCTCCATTTGTCCCTCGCTTGACTCCTCCGTTTAGAGATTTTCAGATTCTGCCGTCTCTCTTCCCTTCGTACAAGTGCTGGAAGTGAAAATCCCACAGAGCCACAGAGTTGAGAGACACAGTTAGAGACAATAGGTTCCTGAGATGCGCCACGTACTGAACTCTGTCGCTTGGAGACTCTGCAAGGTCTCCGACGTGCGGCGATCGGTCTTTATTGAGCTGAGTGTGCGCAGTATTTCCTTCTGAGTGTCTGCGCTGTTGAGGTCTCCATGCATGTGCAGCAGCTCGTACGCCACAAGCCCAGCGTCGGCCATGATGCACGCAAAAAACAAAAATGTTCACTTTTGTAAAAAGCATATGCAAAACTTTATTAGTGGTGCCTCATGGATGCAAGCATTCAATGCCGCGCAGCAAAGATCTTACGCTACGCTCGGAGTTAACAGAACTGTAGAAAGATGAACTGCTGCGGCTCATTTTTAGTGAGGGTACCTAAAAAGCGTCAGTGGGGGAGGCTGCAATTTTGATCCTAGCTATGACGCGACCGCAAGTTGTACCCCTTCACAGCAGCGGTGGCAGCTGCATGGCCAGCAATGGCTTTGTAGGCCTCTCGATCTTGGCGACGTACATCGTCCGCAGCAACGCTGACCTTGCTGTCTTCCTCGGGCTCTTTGACCGCCTTTCGAGCTTTAGTGGCCTTCGATTTCGTATCCGCAGTAGGTCCCACAACTTTCATCGCTGCACCTTTGCGCCCAACCCCATGAAGAGGCTTAGTCTTCCTTCTAGTAATAGGGGTCGTTGCCTTTGTCTTGGCAGGCTCCGACTCAGCAGCAAGGTCAAGTTGTTCTAGGTCTTCGGCAGCAGCACTTTTCACGCGCTTACGAACGGGGCTCCGTGAAAGCGAATCGCTCGTTGCAATGACTTTAGCAACCTTCACAACAAGGAAATAACAACCGTAAGAGTCAAGGCACCTAACAAAATCGTTAACATGCATACGTACTGCTTTTCCCGTTTTGCGTGTGCTCCACTCAAATGGCACATTGAGACTCTTTTCACCACCTAGCTTCGAGAACTGTTGCGCAAAGAAATCATAGTCTGGTCGGTCCTCGAACCCGCATTCACGGATGTTCTTCAGCACTGCACTCCATTCACGAGGTAACGAAGAACAGAGCTGGTCCACGGAGGTTGCTTGCTTGATCTTGGCACCTTCGGCATCGCTTGAGGCATTCTGCCATGGCAGATCGCCTCGCATCAAGTAGATTAACACGTGCAACAGTGACTCAATGTCATCTCGACGACTGGAAGCTGCACACAGCTCACGCTTAGAGGCTTCAACGTACTATCCTGTAGAAGCAACAGAAGCAAAAGAACGTACTGGCACCGTTGTGGCAATTCAAGCTCAGAAAAGTCGGAGTGCCCACTACTGTGCCCTCTTTGTAGTCCTTGTGTTTCCCCGTTGCTGTGACGTAGCGATCCGAGATGCCAAAGTCCACACAGTAAACCTGGGTTTCTTTGCCAGCGTCCAGCATAAAATTCTCAGGCTTGACATCCACATAGAGGATGTTCTTCACGTGCATGCCCTGGAGTGTCTCCAACTACCATCGCAATTAACAAAGCCAATACCCACCTGTTAATAAGAACCTCACAGCTACCTCAGTTAAAGCACACGTCAGGCGTACGATATCTTGACCCAGGCGGGCTGCAGTACGCGACGGATTGGCCCTTGCTCCTTCAAAACCGTCTCCAGCGTGCGTCCAAGCCTCTCAATCACCAGAAAGCGGTATCCCTGAAGCCAGCAGCCTCATTAAGCACACATAAAATCTCTCATATATACTGCACTAAAACAGGCCTCTACCTTGTCCTCTCCGTAGGCTCCCATGGGTAAGTAAGGGATGCCTGGCTGGTCTCGTAGATAATTTTATAGAGCAAATGTTCAGCATACAGCGCATCAGCGTTGCGCTCCTCCGGCGTCTTCTTCCTCTTCTTGTTCTTGATTTTGGCAGGCGGCAGCTGGGGTAGTGGTGAGAGTTTCATCACATAGCGATGGCGACTGTCACTCCCGAGAGGACGCACAGGCTCCACTAAAAACAAATGCACAACGCAGCACACATAGATAAGTTAGAGTTTGATAAGTGATCAGCGTGGATGTCAAGACAGTCAAGTACCTGCATACACATCGCTGCAGGCCCCCGAACCCAGCTTCTTGCCCAGCACCCACGTCTTGAGCGTCGTCCCTTCCATCGTCTTCCCCTTTATATGGGAAACGATCCAATAACGACCGAATTTTTAACTAATGGTTCGACTCTAACACAAATAGAGGAATCCCATTGGCTAAAATCTACAAACTTCAACTTGAGCGCCACTTGGACGGATGAAAATCACGGAGTAGTGAATATGCTGATACATTTAGTGTCGACAGCATACATCGGTGATGGATCATCGACTAGGCGATCATAGACCTAGCAGTTGTCGTGTAACTTCAAGAAATACCCTTACTGGAGACAATCTACACGTTCGGATCAGTGAGATAGAGTTGATCAACATGAAATGGACAAGCTCGTCCGACTGGTCTTGATAAATCCACGGCGTATTGCTGCTTCAACCGTACCACGCACCGCATGATCTTCGCAAGCAATCCTTGTGCAGATTACTTGACACGCTTGAACTTCACTCGGAAGCGTGGGCTGCCACCACCACGATGGCCGAGGGCAGGACACCGGCCATATGATGTCGTCCATGGACTGAATCGGTTCTAACAGCACGCAAGCTTCGTCACTGGTACTACCTCGATGTCCCTCTCCACGAAAGTTGAGAGTGATAGCACCTAATTGAGCACAAATATCAACTTCTTTTGGATGCATGATGGAACAGTCTAACCATGGCATCTGCAACAATCAAGAGTGCGGTATCGAGAACAAGTCGACGAATGATCGAGTCTCGTCCGGGTATTAACTAGACAGCAGGTTTCACGCTGAAGGTGCATCCATCTTGTCCTACGTGGGGAGAAAACTCGTTTGGTGCGAGCCATAGCATACCTGGTAGCCGTAGACACCAGCACCTTACCTGGTTGTCACGCGGGCTCTCGCTCGCAGCTCAGTGTAGGAATTTACTGTAGACTCCATAGCTCTTGAACTCTTGCGCACCGTCGCCCTCTGGTCTTTTCTTCCGTCACCAATCTCGACTTCTCTCGCACTTCCACTCACTACTCGATACACTTTGCAGTGGGGACGACGATCTGCTGCTGGACGGCTGCAACGAGCCTCAGAGCAAGAACCTGGGCGGCAAAAAGACGCCGCAAAGGAGATGAAGAGGGTCTGAATACTATCGTGCTGGTACGAACATGATCTTGGCTTGGCTTATCAAGTGTTTGTGTCCTGCTGTGACCTTGCTAAAATAAATAGCGATCGCTTCGTCGGTGAAGTGTTGATGTTGCCTATCACGTGGGATTCACAGGCCTGGGGCGGACTGCGGTTGATGCAGTTTTGCAAGGGTATTACGTGGTGGAGTTGCCCCCATGAAATAACTTCTGAGCGGTCTTCATGACGAAGCTCGTCCCTGGTACCGATGGCAGGCCGCTCAACGTGCTCGAATTCGAACAGTACGCCAAGGAGTATCTACCCAAGGGAATCTACGACTACTACGCGTCAGGAGCTGATGATATGACGACGTTGAAGGAGAACCGCGAGGCCTTCAAGCGTCTGGTGCTGCACCCACGAGTGCTTCGGGACGTGTCCAAAATGGACATCACTACGACACTCTTGGGGCAACGTATCAGCTCCCCGTGTGTGTGGCACCTACTTCCACCCATTGTATGGCCCACCCGGATGGAGAAATTGCAAGTAGCAGTGCCGCAGCCAAAGCCAACACGTGCTTTGTGCTCAGTACCATGTCTACCACCAGTCTGGAGGACGTCGCTGCGGCTAGTACTCAAGCCAATGCTGATGCCTTGAGGTGGTTTCAACTCTATGTGTTCAAGAACCGCCGTAAGTGTTGGAGGTTGTGGGGGGATGACATAGTTGACTGAAATGATGGTTGTTCCGACAGAGATAACGATTGAGCTCGTGCGTCGTGCAGAGAAGGCTGGATACAAGGCAATCGTGCTGACGGTGGACACACCAGTGCTGGGAAAACGCGAGCACGATATCCGCAACCATTTTAGTGTACCGAGGCACCTAACGATGGCCAATTTTGCGCCGCAAAATGCTGATTCAACGGACTATGCCGACTATGTGAGAAATCTGTACGATCAAACTCTAAGCTGGAAGGATGTGCAGTGGTTGAAGAATATCTCCAAGCTTCCAGTTGTGGTGAAGGGCATCCTCACCCCAGAGGACGCCAAAATTGCAGTGGAAATTGGCTGTGAAGGCGTCTTGGTGTCAAACCACGGCGCCCGGCAGCTGGACGGTGTGTCAGCCACCATTGACGCACTTCCAGCTATTGTCAAGGCTGTAAATGGCCGTGCAGAGGTGTACATGGATGGCGGTGTTCGTCGCGGCACAGACGTGTTCAAGGTAAGTACCATAATATGTAGTAACGTTACTGGTACTTGTAGCTTGATTAGCTTTTGTATCTGTCTACGCTAGGCTCTAGCGCTCGGCGCTCGTGCGGTTTTCGTGGGTCGTCCAGTCCTGTACGGTCTTGCCCACAATGTGCGTTGAAGCATCATGAACCACTCGCCGGTTTCGCGACTTCTAATCGTTTGTCTCGTGGATCTGTTGTTAATCAGGGAGAAACGGGGGTGTCGAGAGTACTGCGCATTTTGAACGATGAGTTAAAGCATGTCATGCTCTTCTCAGGAACGGGTACGCTTGGCAATATCAGGTACGTGGTATTTTATGAAGTACTAGTTTATTTCTCGGCACGCGTCGTAGCGTCTTACCTCTGGTGCTGTATGTTGTCGTTCAGTCCCGCATATATTCGTCGGGGTCTCGCTCCAATTTCATCGTCGTTGTGAAGAGCTCAAAGTTGGTACGATTTGCTTCGAGCAGCTCATTGAAGCGCTCAAGGTCCACTTGCTTCATTCAACAACAATCTTCAACAAAAGTAATTTGCAGCACAGCAACTGTGTTGACTTGACAATTTTGACATTATGGTTTCCTTAATTGATTTATTCGAGGCCGCAGCGGTCAATATCAAAACAAAACGAAGTCGTCACCAGCAACGAGCAGTTCAATGGAAACGGACCTCTTACAGCGATGAAGGAAGCGGAGGTACACCGCGGCGAACGTAAGCAGGGCTGCACAGAATAGCATTGAGCCAGTGAGTTATGTGTGCACAGCTCACATGTTACAGACAGTAACCACGTACCCAATGTCGGCTAGCGTAGCCGTTCCTGAGAAGAGCATGGCGTGCTTTAATTCCTCGTTCAGAATACGTAGCACGTTTGATACGCCGTCCTCACCCTGATCAGAAAGCATTGTCAACAAAGAGTTAATCGGTCTGTTCAGCTAGAAAAAAAAGGTTGATGAGAGTGCACATAACGTACGCTGTGAGCCAAACCGTAGAGAACAGGGCGCCCGAGGAACACAGCACGAGCACCAAGCGCTAGGGCCTGTACGTAGAAGCAAATGCAAGTCAGTACACATTCGTGAGTCCTATGCTTGGCGACACACTCCAAGCATGCAAACCACGCGAGACTTTACCTTGAACACATCTGTGCCGCGACGAACACCACCGTCCATGTAGACTTCAGCGCGACCGTTCACGGCCTTCACAATGGCAGGGAGTGCATCGATAGTAGCCGCCACACCGTCCAGCTGGCGAGCACCGTGGTTCGACACCAGGATACCTTCACAGCCCATCTCCACAGCGATCTTGGCATCTTCCGGACTGAGGACACCCTTGACAACCACAGGTAACTTTGTGATGCTTTTGAGCCACTTGACGTCGTTCCAGTTCAACGTCAGGTCGAACAATTCGCTCACATAGTGGGCGAGACCCGAGTCCTTCAGGCTGGAGACACCGTGCTCGTGCTCACCGCCCACGTTCGCAAAGTTGGCCATCGTGAGATGATTGGGCAGGCTGAAGTGGTTGCGCACATCAGGTTCACGATGTCCTAGCATTGGCGTGTCCACCGTCAGCACAATGGCCTTGTAGCCAGACTTCTCAGCGCGACGGACTAGGTCGCGTGTGAGTTCTGTCAGTGGCACCAACAACACAATGAGTTACGTAATCCAATGAGGATCAATCCAAGCAGCTGGCCATACCACGGTCCTTGAACACGTAGAGCTGGTACCAGCGCAATGCGTTGGGGTTGGCCTTGGTGTTCGCCACTGCCACATCCTATCACTCAACCAAACACAACCTCACAGCTTAGACAAAACACTTCATTAGCTACAGCAAATGTCCCTCTCCCGTACCTCGAGACTCGTCGTGGAGATGGTGCTGAGGATGTAGCATGTGTCCGCCTTGGCGGTAGCCGTTGTGCTGGCAATCTCTCCGTCTGGGTGAGACATTCGGTGCATCGCCGAGGGCGCCACACACACGGGGAGCTGATACGTTGCCCCAAGAGTGTCGTAGTGATATCCATTTTGGACACGTCCCGAAGCACTCGTGGGTGCAGCACCAGACGTTTGAAGGCCTCGCGGTTCTCCTTCAACGTCACCATATCGTCGGCTCCTGACGCGTAGTAGTCGTAGGCGTTCTTGGGTAGGTATTCCTTGGCGTACTGTTCGAATTCGAGGATGTTGAGCGGTTTTCCGTCGCTTCCAGGGACGATCTTCACCATATTGCTTGGGTTGGTTCTTGTACTGTTTGTTGCGCTCCTGTTGCTTGTGCACTACGCAGCGTTTTCAATTGTGCGGCTAGCAATGATGTGTGTTTGGCCTTCAACGTTGCGTATTTTGAAGTTTACCAGTACCGGTATCAGTGGTAGTACCAGTTATGGAGAGAACCAATTTTTAACCGGTTAACGGTTAAATATGCGAAGTTATCGGGTGCGCTAACAATTTGTTAGCACACCCGACTAAGAAGCCTCGTTCTTTACCGCCAAGGGATTTTCGTCGAGGCTCAGTGCGAAAACCGAAGGCCAAGCGTCGAGAGCTCAAGATATCAAGTGTCAGTAGTTCAGCATGGGCGGCAAGGCGAAATTCAAAAACACACGGCCGCAGACCTTGAACGGCGCCAGAAGCAGGTGAACAAGGGCGGAGGCAAGGCCGGAGCCACGCGTGGTGCAGCTAAGCTCAATTTCACTTGCGACATCTGCATGGTACGTCTCGTGCCCCATGCGGCAGCAAATATACTGGGACCTATGGTTATTGACATCTCATCAATTTATTTGCATCATTTCTACAGAGCGCATCGCCAGACATCAAGAGCTACGAGCAGCACTACACTAGCAAGCACCCGAAGGCTTCGTTCAACAAGGATGCCATGATCGCCACGGCGGAGGCACTGCGAGCTGCGACCCATGACGAGTCTATAAACCGCTCCCACCACAAGGGCAACAAGTAAACAAGCGGCAGCAAATGCTCGTGGATGGATGTCGACTTGCGGTGTTCTACTGCTGCTGCTCTCTGTGGTAGTATTGCAATGTGAATTGCTTCTCCTGAGACGAGCAGTGGAGACCGCCATGTTTTTCTTCTATACGTGCTGAGCTTCCCTAGTCTGCTTGTCAGTCTGCACTTACTTGAACGAGTGCTCAGACCAAGCCGGCAGGGCTTATCCGCCAAGAACGAACGGATGCAGTGCGAGACCGCGCTTATTTCGCTCGCCCCAGCCACGAAACTCCACTAGCCCATCTTGTATTAAGTTGTAATATCTAGCTACCATTCCATCAGCAGCTGCAGTCATATCACTTGGTATCATTGAGATGAATTCATCACGGTCAAAGTTCGTTATAATACCTCTATTAGCCCATGTTTCCAGGTCGAGGAGCGCAATGCAAACCTGTGTATCCGTTTTTACGTCAAAAGGCGCGTAATTACTGATTTCTCCACCAATCATCGTCGAGTCCTCCTCGCCGCACGTGCCTTTGTTAAAGTGCCTCTCAGCCCCTCAATCCTCCCCCATACTACTAGCAGGTACCAGGATGCTGTCCGCCACGACCCGCCTCGCCTCCCGTGCGCTGCACACGAGTGCGCGTCTGTCCGCCGCCGCCGAACAGGCCTCCGCCACGGCCACCAAGGTGACGCTGAACCTCACCACGCCCTACCAGGCTTTCTACAAGGGCGCGGAGGTGGAACTCGTGCAGATCCCCGGAGTCATCGGAGAGTACGGTGTCACTGCTGGACACGTGCCGGTCATCGCACAGCTCAAGCCTGGCGTTATCAAGGTCCACGTGGAGCGCGAGAAGGACGTCCAGAGCTTCTTCACGGCCGGAGGATTTGCCTTCACCCACGCCAACTCGGTCACGGACATCGCCTGCGCGGAGCTCGTCAAGGTGGAGGACATCGACCCTGCCGCGGCCCAGGCCGGTCTGGCCAAGTACCAGGCGGAGATGGCGGCTGCCCCGCCGACTCGGCGGCCAAGTTCGACGCTCAGGTTGGTGTGGAGACTCACCAGGCCATGATCGCTGCCATCGCTGGATCGACTCAGTAGACGACAAGATGATGAACAATACGAGGTAAGGGTCCACTGAGCCTCTTGCAATTAATTACCAGTCCGTCGCCACCGTGTTGTGTGGCGCGTTCGCTTGAGTGTTTCTTGTGTCGATTGGTTTTGGCTTTTGATGCCTGCACTCTCGACCACTCCTGCCTCTGCTTGAAGTTTGCTGAGCTTGGAGTCAATAGCATCAGTTGAGTGAAAAGCAGGTAGTACTTGGCAGATGACTACGAGATGGAAGAGAAGAACAGATGAACAGACAACAGGATGCAAATTTGAAACAGTTAAATGAACGAGAATGCTGGCGGCTTGGACTGGAGCGAGGAAGTGTAGATGTTGCTGGTGTCTTCAAGTGCTTTGCTTTCCTTATTTGTACGGTGGCAGATATGTAGTACTAGAAGACATAATAGTGTCTTTGGACCTTTGAGCTTGAGGAGTCGCAGACGCCGGATCTTCGCATTTCGTAGACGGAGACCAGTGCCGACAGTTTACAGTATCAATAAAAGTAGCAGGATGGCAGACTTGGAGACGACACCGGGGCGTGCCAACCAGGTGATCAAGGTGGTGATGCCCACGTACATCATGGCGCCCACCGAAGACGAACGGTGCGGCCTCAGGGCTCAGCTGATATTTTGTTGGCATTATTGGTCATTCATTCATGCTCGCGTTATCTCCTTTGTGTGTAGATTTCGACGTAAAAGGTGTGCAACATCATTTCGGAGTGCATGGCCAAGGAGCTGGACGGAAAGGAGTTTGACGAGAGCGACTGCAAGACCTGGAGCACCAACATCGCAGACGCCGTTAAGTCGCGAATCCACACCGAGTGCAATTTTCCTCGATACAAGATCGTCGTGCAGACTTTCATCGGTCAGCAGAGACTGCAAGACGTTCGCATCACTTCACGCTGCCTATGGGACAACGACCACGACAATCACTCGTCGGCAGTCTTCAACAGCGTATGCGTTCGTTGGTCGCCCTGTATTACCATGAGTTTTTCGTGTTGACTCATTGCATGTATTTTGTATTGGTGTCGTGTAGCAACACATCTGGGCAACCTGCGTGGTCTTTGGCTTCTATGCTGACTAACTATTAGTCCAAACACGAAGGTTGACAAGAATCACAACTACCGGTAGCTTGGACAACAAAGTACACGTGTTTTTTATCTATAAGTTATTTCTTGTGTTTCTGCAGGAGTATGTACGTACGTAGTAGTGATAGTAATGGTAGTCCGGAAATGATGACGCTTGAGTTTTCCACCTTGTTGCTTTTTGTAGCGCCGTCAGCTGGAAATATGTCTTGGGTTCGTTCTTCTTCTCAGTTTCTGCATGACTTGGTCTAAAAGTTGCTGTTTTCGGTCTTGTGTGCGCCTTCTTTCTCTTCTTATTTCTTCTTTGGCACTTTCGTTTTCATTGTCAGGTGGCAAAATGGTCCCGATGTCATATTTTACATCCATTCAGCAAAACAGCAACTTCCTCCCAGAAGACTTGGATACGCCAGGTTAGAACACATCTAACGCCCCGCCACTTTCCTTTTGACATTTATGCGCCCCCATTGAGCATCTCCCACGTGATTTGCAGGTCCAGGTCTCCCTCGTGGGTGCACAGATGCTCCATGTTGGCGAGAATGAGCTCCACCTCCAGTTGCAACTCGCTGATCTTCGGGTATGCGATGAACTTCATCGATTTTCCGTGGCACGCATCCATCGCCTGCATCTTGACGTTGATCAGCGCCTCTCGTTCTGTAGGACCGTCGCCCAATGAAATCACGTGCCGTGGATGCCGCATGAGTTTTCTTCGTGATAGGATTCCCAGACGGGAAAACCTCATTGTTAAAGGCCTCCACTTTCCATCGACGAGGGCAGTCTGGGTATAGGTACTCGTAAGTGGATCGGGCAGAGATGACCTTAATTCGAGTAGAGAAAAAAGGACGAGGCGAGGCATGAAAAGCGAAGCCGAGAGTTCCACCCAACCAGTCTCTGCTGCCGTCACGATTACCACTCGACCGTAGGAGAGAGCAGTCTCTAGCAGCTGTACGACCGACTCTTCCAGCTCTTTGAGCTCCTCTTGGACGTCCGCAGGGATCTCCGGCTCTTCGTTAATGTACTTGGGGCAGAGGCCAAGCTTAGCAATGGCGGAAGAAGCCATTAAGGTGTCATCTAAAGGGATAGAGAATTTAGACACTGGTGAGAAAAGAAAAGATGCCAGTGCCTAACGAACACTCTTGTGCTCACCCCAATCAAAGAAGATGACAACGTCCTCGGGGTTCTGTTTGCTGTTGTTGCACGGGCTCATCATGGCGTTCACGTCGTAGCTGTCGAGCGTGAGGCTGCTGCGAGAGTCGTCGACACAGATGTCTCCACTGCTGGTGTTGGGTGCCATGGCTGGTTTCTTGGGGAATGAAAGCGAAAGTCTCTAAATCGCAGCGTCGTCGGATGCCAACGAGGTGATGTGAAGTGACTAAACGCCAGCGATCAAATTCAAACAAAGGCGGTTAGATGAAACTGGTTCCTCTGGCGATAGACACACCACAGCTTAGGGTGAACTCACGTTCAGGTAGAGCGGCGTTAAGGTAAAGCACAGGAAGGAGCGGGGCAACTAGTGTCCGAATGCCACAAAACCAGAACTGACTCCGCGGTCGACGGCAGTTGGGACAGCCACGGCTCGACCAATAGTAGCGCAGTATTTTTAATTTTGACCAATGAGAAACTTCAGGCGAGTTCGAAAACGCTGGCTTTTCCTCGCCCACGCTTGCTCTCTCGCTTGCCTCCTATGCCGCTGCTGAGCCCAATTGTAAATGCTATCAGATACATAACTGCGCACTGAAATATCGCCCATGTGGAGACGGCGATCTCGACCGTCAGGGCGACTTTAGCCATCCTCCAAGCGAGAGAGATAGACATGGGTTCGAACGCACTGCGACACTGGAAAACGATTTTTTGCGACATTGACTTGATTGATGAAACGCGCGTTTTGGCTCAGATAGAGCTCAGTTCCCACCGAACACTTTACAGCAAAACACATTCGCGTCGATAACTGTGGGAGATATGGCAATGCCAATGCCAATGGTGATGATAAAGGTTGCTCGTGCAGCTACAAGACCAGAGTCCGGTGCGTTGGGGTCACTGTCAAGTCAGTTCAAGCCGGCTATCTCCAGCCAATCATCGAGTCAGATAAACAAAATACGCTCTGTGATTGGTTAACACAAGCGTTCCCTAATGTTCGCGATGTCCATCTGACCAACTACGCAATGCTGCGACGAGGGTATCCACAGCAACGACACATGACAACAATGGCACGGTCTTGATTGGCGCGAGTGGATACTCGTCAAGGGCTTCAATATAAATGACTAATACGCGCTGTCGATTGGTACTAAAGCAGTTGTGCTAACGATATACTACAAAACTTATACGCCGAGAGTGGTGCGAAGTTAGGCTTATAATACACGGCTACAGGAAGTGCCTAGTGCAATTGCAATACGTACAGGACAGTGACAATCACGTTGCAATTAGAATACTTTGTTCTTACTGCAGACTCTACTTGCCTATATCTTCTGTGAAACGAAGCATCGTCCACTTTGTGGTTTGCTGCTGCTGTGTTTTTGTTCTACTCAAAGTCTCACTTCTCGCCGCGGCGGCCCGCGTCCTGCACTGTCTGCAGCTTCTCGGGGTTCACCTCGTCCCACTCAATGTTGATGACACGGTTAATGAACCTAGACATATTGTGCTCCTCCGGCTTATCCTCGCGCTCCTTGAACACGTTAAAGCACGTCTTGCACACGCGCTTCTGGTCGTGGTTGGCCGCACCGCGTCGAGTGCGACCCGGGAAGCCCAACGGGAACTTAACCATATCCACGGTCAACGCACTGCACTCTGCACAGCAGAGACGTCCACAGTGCGTGCAATTGTGCTTACGGTGGCCGAATTTGAACTTCGTATGGCAGAGCATGCACTCCGTCCGCTCTTTCTCCGTGATATGCGTGGGCGGGAAGTAAATGTGAGAGATCAAGACGCGTAGGGACTTGCGGTTTAATTTCTCAAACACATTCTTGCCATCCGCGTCCTCCACGTCCATCTTGGCGCCTGCTCGCACAAGCGCACCAGCGATTTGCAATAATCCGTTTCCGATGGCCGTGTGGATGACAGTTTGGCTGTCGTGCATGTCGTTCGGGTTTGCACCGAACTTGAGGAGCATGCGAGGGATGATGACTTTGTCGTCCCTGGACGTGATTACTGAAATGATCAGTGGTGTATACTTGCGGCTGTTCTTCACGTTTGCACTAGCACCACTCTCCAACAGTAGGTGGACCATGGCTGGCGTCTTTGTGGCGGCAAAGTGCAACGCCGTATTGCCCTTGTCGTCCTCGACGTTGATAATATCCTCGACCGGCTTGTATTGCTCTAGGATCACCTTCACTAACGGCACCTTGCCGCTCTTCACCGCCAGGTGGAGGCCAGTCTGGCCGTGGTTTGGCTCCCGGTTCAATAAAGCCTCAGGGCCATCAACACGCAAGTGCTGAATCACACCACGTAGGTTGCCCTTAGTACACATTTCGTGCAGCGTGCCAATTGGATGGCTCTTCATGATAGGAGCTGTGCTGTCCATCGTCACGCGCACGGACCCACGAGGTGCATCGGTATTCATCGAAGAGTTTAGCGAGGACACCATCGAGCTTGGTGCCGCCGACATGTCGGATGGACGCACACGGCCGGCCTCACCGCCAGGCGACTTATGGTGATCTACCGATGAGAAATCATCCACGTTATCAATGGCAGCGATACCCGTTGCCTCTTCCACTTCAGGCAGGATCGGTACGGCATCCGGCTTCGTTTCAACGGAAAAATGCCCAAGCATTGGCACAGTTGAGTTGCTTTTCTCACGTGTGAATCGCAACTTGGCTTGGTCGGTCTTCGTCGCCTTGCTTGGCTTTTCCGTCTCCTTCTCTTCCTCATCGCCCTTCCAGCCAATGTTTGCATCGACATCGAAGCTCTCTTCACGCCAGGAGTCACGCGAGTCACGTTCACTCTCAGAATCCTCGAAGCCGAGATCATTCACACCAGACGTGAGTACCAGGCCATCCAGTTCGCGGAGTTTCTCCTCGGGAGCAACAGATTGACGTGGCGAAGAGGGCTTAGGCTCGTGCAACTTGTGTGAAGGGCTCTCTTTGTCCAGCACTGGTGATGGAGCGACATCCGCAGGCTTTGGTTCCGGCTCCTTGTGGGATTTCTGAGGTGATATGGACGTGGGCGAAGCGTAGTGCTCCTGGACAGGTTCATCATCAAATTCTGGCGCCACAACGGGCTCAGGAGAAGGAGTCGGAGCTTTAACTGGCTTGGGAACAGACTTTGGTGCTGGTTTTGGCGGCGATTCCATCATCTGTTTGGTTGTTGGAACCTTCGCGCTCTGTCGCTCCGGTGCTGGGGGTGGTTCCGGGAACTCGGATGGTGTCTTGTGTAGTGGCATGGAGGCGCGATCCGGATGAGGCGGAGCAGGTGGAATATACTTGGTAGAACCTCTCTGAGATCCACGAGGATACGACGGCGGTGGGTGTGACCCCATCGGACTGGTAGGGCCATTATTGTCACTGGTGATGACATAGGTGCTCTTCCGAGGCACCGAGACAGGAGCACTATCCGCCACTGGCGACAGTTTCTTGAACCGAAGCGTCGCTGGCAAGTCGCACACTTGGAGGTAGGCGACGACGTCGTCCAGCGTCAACTTTGTCGTGTCTTTCATGTTGATGGCCAACAGCAGATCTCCAGGGCCTACATTCTTGATACCGAAGGGGAAACCTTTACCAGTGACTCGACTCACTGCCACGCCTCCATCTCCTCCCTCTATCGTCGTTAAGGCGACTCCCAAGTCTCCTCCTTCCCAGATCAATTGGTATTCCAGAATCTCGTCTGTATCCGAGTCCACGACGGATTCGACGAAGCTGCCGACCAGATCTTGGTACTCGGCAGCCTGTTCCTGCATCGGGTGCATCGCCCGCGTGTTCGTCGTTCATGCTGAGTCTGTAGTTGTGTCTGTGCGACTGCTGCTCCTTTTGAGGGGATGAACGCCGATCCGCTTGTGACGGTGGAGAGGCGCTGTTTATTTACCGGCCGCTCTTTGTCCGTTACTAACTCGCACGACTGCGCCATACAAAGAGCAAGTGAATTTTTGCGAATGACGTGGCGAAAGACTTGAAGTGATATCTGAAGCACAAGATTTTTTAGCGAGATGGAGCGAGGTGCTCACTGTGCCGATCAGGCGAGTAGGAATTACATGTACTTGGGGAGGATACCCTTCTTTTATACAAGGTGAGTCGCATTTAGAGAAAAACCATCTCGGTCAATTGAAGAGATCAATTGCAGTGCTCGCACTGATCTCTATACCAGCAATGCGCACGAGTGTGCGACACCGTGGAAATCCCAAAGACTTGAAGACTTGGGCCAAGTTGATGCCAAAATGTAGTTGGAAAAGCCAGGGTCTATGATTATGCTAACGCTCCAGATCTGAAGTGGTGCCTAGCAGAGTTCTATCTACATCTGCTCAGATACACACGTCCTGCTTTAGATCCAGCATCTAAACAACGTCAAGCAACAGCTCAGGCTCGGCTCTCACATCTCGTGGCATCGAACAGTCGAAAGACAAGCTAATCGCTGGCTCGTGGCCTGCGACCAACAATGCTCGGCGTGCAAACGTCACAATGCAACAACGCTACGTTCAACTACCCTTCGTCTAACGACAAGGCCAGTCATAGCTCCTCAGAACCCACATCTTGCACTCCAAGGACTTGAGCTAAAATTGGGGCTGCTCATCTGTACATTTATTAACAACTAACTATGTGTATGTGCACGGGAATAACTTAACGCTGGAGCTGCTGCACCTGATGCACCTGCGCAGAAAAATCCGAGATGCGCTCCAGGTTGCTCAATAGATGTTCCATCTCCTTCGTAGGTGTCATGGTGGACCCGCTACCTGTAGCTGAACTTGAATGGAGTTGCTGCTGGTGCTGGTGAGAATGACGATGATGCCGTTGATGGGGAGACAGAGAGCTTATAGTAGACCCAGTGGACTGGTTGCTGCTATTCACCGGTGTGCCTACGCTACTACTGCCACCGGATCGCCGCCTGCGAGTATTAGTTGGGCTGTCATTACCCTGACGACGTTGAAACATGGAAACGGTGTGCTGCAGCTTTGCGATTTCGGCGTTGCGATCCTGGAGGTCGCGCAACAATGTCTTCTCGTTTACTAGCAGCACCGCGCAGCGTTTACGTTCATTGTCCATTTGGTGCTGGAGAGCCTCGATCTCCTCCACCAACTCTCCTGTGTGGTCTTCAATTGCCGTCTTCATCTCGTCACGGGATTGCATGAGAAGGCGTACACGCTTCACGGCCTCATCGCGCTGCTGTTTTATCACGTTGTAATCACTGCGCACGTGTTCAAGCATCTGCTGGAGTTTGTCAATTTCAACTTGGTAGCTCTCCTTCAAACACGTAAGGTCACTCAATTTTCGTTGGAGATTTTCAACTGTATTGGACTCACTGCCACGGCGGTGATGTAGCTGTCCAAGCTGGTTTCCCAAAGTCGTTACCTGCTCCTTGTAGCTCTTCACTTGAGAGTTTAAAGCAATAAGGTCCGTCTGGTCCACTTTAGCCTGCTTTGCGAACAAGATTACCTTCTCGCCTAAGTCGAAATTGCGCTGGCCGGCGCTCTCAATGCGACGAACCAATTGATGCATTTCATGCTCCATCTTCTTACGCTCCTTCAGCAGTTTCTGCTCGCGGTTAGTATTTTCTTGACGCCCTCTTTCGAGAGATTGGGATGCGGCAGCTAACTCCGCGCCTAAGCGGGAGATATCCCGCTGCAGAGCTTCCAAGTCTTGGTCTTTCTGGCGAAGAGCTAACTCAGATTCGTGCATTATTTCACCCGATTTCGCATTTTCTTCTCCCATAGCACCGATTTGCTGGTTCAGCGACAGCTTGTCCTGTTCCAGCTGCTCGATCCGAGAACGAAGACTCTCGGCCTTCCGCACTTCAGATTCAATACGGCTCTCGCAACGCAAGCGAATGTCAGTGACATCACCCTCCCACGACTCCTTTTCTTGTTCAAGCACAGACACTTGACGTTCCGCATTCTTTAACGTCGTGATGATCTCCTCCTTCTTCAGTAGTTGGCGATATAAATCGTCAATTTTGTCGTTTTGACAGGCAGAAAACTCGCCGTTCTGACTGTCCACACGCTCCAACTCCTTCGCCATGGTCTTGCGGTCGGCTTCAAGTAATGCATTTTCCTTTTGATGCGATTCAATTCGCACCGCAACTTTTCGAGTTCTTCGTGGGCTGAGGCTGCGCTCTCTTCATCGTTTAGAAGCTCCTTAAACCCGAAGTCCAGCTGTTCAGCGAGCGATGTCTGGCACTGTTGAAGCTGTTGGTATTTCATTCTGGACTGGTCTAGCTCCGCTTCGAGCCGCTTAATCTGTTCTTGCAGTTGCCGGGTATCATATTCTGCTTGCCTCTGCTTTTCGTCCCTTCGAACGACTTCGCTTTCAAGGCCACGAGCAGCGAGGTCTTTCTCTGCTAAACGTCCGCGCAGAAGAGTTATCTCCTGCTTCAGCGACTGCGTTTCGTTTTTCAGGCTTTCCTTGTCATGCTTAAATTCACTACGAAGACGTTCCTTTAGGGAACCAACTTCGCTGCGTAATGTCGACATCATCACCGAGTGATCTTTCACAGATAGACGCGACTTCGCCGCCTGCAGTTCAGTCCTTGTACGTTCGTGTTCATTGTGCAGACTCGTTATCTGGCCTTGCAGGTCTCCCTTTTCGCGCTGTAAAGTTGACACTAGGGTCAATAGTTCCTGCCGTTGTGCCTCGACCTCTTTCTAGAGTTATCGTCTGACGAGAGCAATTGCTCTCGGAGGGTGAGCATGTTTGCTGTGTTGTCCAACGTTAACTGCATCTCCTTGATCTTGCAGTTCTTGCGCTCCACTTCCAGCTGCACAGCCGCTACTTCAGCTGCGGATCCCGCCAATTTCCGCTGTAGCTCTTGGATTTCCACATCCTGTTGCCTCTTGTGTCCCTCCAAATTGTTAATCTTCTCACCCACACTCTTGATCTCATCAGAGAATCGCAAGTCACTTGTCCGTCCAGCTTCATTCTGCAGCAGAGCCTGCAGCTCCCTCCTTAGCCTCCTGTTCTCCTCACTAGCTGTCTGAAGGTTCTCCATTTCCTGCTGCACTGCACTTTTCTCCTGTTCCAGTTGCTCGCACTCCTGCGTCTTGTCTCGTAGTTCCTGTTCCAGTTCCAGACACTTGGTCTGCACTTCTGCTTCTTTGCGTTGCATCTTGATCTCCAGCTGCTCGATGGCTTGGGAGAAGCCTGTGAGTGTGTATTTGGCATCCTTGAGCTCCCTCTCCATTTCCTTCTTTTGTCTCTCGAGCCTCGCTCTGTCGCGGTCCCAGCCGTTCTTCTTGACTCGCAGGGCGTCCAGCTCCTCCCCCAGGGCTCGGTTCTCACCGGCGAGCTTGGCGACTGACGCAGAGGCGGCTCCGTCATCTTTAGACAGCGGTAGACAGCGACGCAGTGTCTGTAGCTCCTGACGAGCACGTCCCTCTCGTTGCCGATAGAATTCCACCTGACACGTCAGGGCCTCGATCGTCCCCTTCTGCTCTGCATGGAGCTGGTCCAATACTGATCCGAAGAAACTCGGGTCGTCTGAGAACTTGGCCAAGCTGCCGTTGCTACTGCGACTGTGCGCCATATTACGCTTGTCTGTGGCGAGACTGGAGCTCGAGCTGCTGCTATGAAGCACCATGACGGCGGATGGACTCGCGGCGGTGGGACCCGGCGAGCGTTTGTTTGGATTTTACGCGGAGCAGTTTTGGCGGGCGAAATTTGAATTATTTCTGCCAATCAAACGAGAGAGTGACACTTTCAACCAATCCGTTGTGATTCGTCAATTAACTTTTTTTCCACCAATCGAATGGTCTATCACGTCTCAGATAGCTGGAATATGCTTGTGGGCCAAGGCTTTGTTGCTCCGAGCCAAGCAAAAGCGAATTTGCCATACAGAGCGCAAGTCAACCTAAGCAGGCAGGAGAAGGATCATGGCCGACTCGAACGACCTCGCTGCCCGTGTGGACAAACTGGAGGTGGCGCAGAAACAACAGACTGAGCGGGTGGACAAGCTGCAGGCCCAGGTAGAGGCTGCCAAGAACCCCCAGGAGACATTCTACCTGACCACCGCCATCCACTACGCCAATGGACTCCCACACATGGGTCACGCCTATGAGAACGTGGCGTCGGACGTCATCTGCCGCTACCATCGTATCTTCGGGCGAGATGTTTACTTCCTCACGGGAACGGACGAACACGGCCAGAAGATCGCTCAGACGGCGGAGGCTGCGGGTGTCACCCCTCAGCAGCTCGTGGACAAGTACGCTGCTATTTTCCAGCAGCTCACATACGATCTCAACATGAGCAACGACAGCTTTATCCGCACCACGAGTGATACGCACAAGAAGTTTGCCCAGTGGCTCTTCCAGCGTGCGTTGGACAACGACGACGTGTACCTTGGCCAGTATGAAGGATGGTACAATGTCCGTGAAGAGACCTTCGTAACGGAGACGGAGGCGCAGCTCACGGACTACAAGGACCCAGTCACGGGGGCGCCCTTCAAGAAGATGCAGGAGAGCTCGTACTTCTTCAAGATGTCCAAGTACCATGACCGTCTGATCAAGCACTATGAGGAGAATCCGGATTTCGTGCAGCCAGAGGTGCGTCGCCAGGAATTGCTGCGTCGTCTGAAGGAGCCTCTGCAGGACCTATCGGCCTCGCGTAACACGTTCACTCACGGCGTTCCGTTGCTAAATGACCCAGAGCATGTGCAATACGTGTGGTTCGATGCACTGGCAAACTACGTGTCAGCTCTTGGCTACCCGGATGGACCGAACGCCCATTACTGGCCCGCCAGCGTGCACATCATCGGCAAGGATATTACGTGGTTCCACTGCGTAATCTGGCCATGCATCCTCATGAGCACGGGCATCCCGCTTCCCAAGCGTGTGTTTGCGCACGGTTTCGTAAATGCCAAGGATGGCTCTAAGATGAGCAAAAGCATTGGCAATGTTATCGACCCGTATGAAATGATCAATAAGTACGGACTGGAGTCATTCCGCTACTTCATTGTGCGCTCGGCCAAATTCGGTCAGGACATGCCGTTCTCCGAGGACGACCTCGTCAATATCCACAACTCAGAGCTTGCGGACAACCTGGGCAATCTGGTGCACCGTACCGTCAACATCTGTAAGAAATACGCGAACGGTGTTGTGCCGGATGTGAAGGCGGATAAGCCATTCGACATTTATGAGTTGCTGCAGTACTCGGAGGCCTCGTACAAGGAGTTTGCACTGCAGAACGCCTGCGTGGCGATCGTAAATGCGCTCAAGGAGACGAACAAATATCTAACGGAGAAGGCGCCGTGGCACATGAAGGAGGAGGAATCCCGCCTGGTGGTTGTGCGCACCTGTCTGGAGGCCATCTACGTGCTGGCGCACTATCTGAGCCCAATGATCCCCAATACCACCGAGATCATCTTCAAGAAGCTAGGCACAGCCCCTACTATTTTGACTGCGTTGTCCCCAGAATATGACAACCTGAAGGCTGGCACCCCGTTGTGATCGGAGACATCTTGTTTAACAAGATTCTTACCGAGGAGGAGAAGAAGAAGCAACTAGAGTCGGCTGCGGCGAAAGCTAAGCCCGCAAAGGTCAAGGCAGAGAAACCGGCCACGCCGCTCTTCGCGTCGCTGGACATCCGCGTTGGTGTCATCTCGAAGGTGTGGAAGCACCCAGAATCGGAGAAACTCTACTGCGAAGAGATTGACATCGGCGAGGAGGAGCCCAAGCAAATCGCGTCTGGTCTGCAGGCGTTCTACTCGCTGGAGGAGATGCAAAACCGCAAGGTGTTGGTGCTACTGAACCTGAAGCCGGCGAAACTTGGTGGCTTCAAATCGCATGGCATGGTACTGTGTGCCTGCGACGAGGCTCACGAAAACGTGCAATTCGTCGAGCCACCGGCCGACGCTGTGGTGGGCGAGCGCGTGAGCGTGGCATCGGAGAGCGGAGAGCCGCTGTCCGCTGCGCAGATCAAGAAGCAGAAGGTGCTAGAGAAGGCCTCACCCGATCTGCTGACGGACGCCAACTGCGTGGCGACGTACAAGGGCGAGCCCATCACGACGTCTGCCGGTCCGTGCACGGTCAAGTCGCTGGCCAAGGCCCACATTAGCTAGACAGTCGAAGTGGTTGATGTAGGACATTGGCCCCATAGCTAGAATAATGGGCCCAACAGATATCGACGATATCATTATCGTAGAGCTGAACTGGCGTGCACTGTGTATGTGGCAGTCGTGCCATTTCACCTAATGAAATCAGTAGCTACATCTACGTCTAGCTACTGTTGTTTCTTGGATCTATAGCGTCAGTAGAGCTGACAGGACCTCGATGAAGGCATCACTGATTAATGCAAGACTACTTCTAGCCTAGCATCTGCATGTTCTTGTGGAAGATGTTTTTGGCCGCGTTCGCGTCTCGGTCGTACACGGCGTGGCAGAACGAACACTTGTACGTGCTGCTTCTTCCCAGATCATGTTTGATCCCACCACTGGAATACGTCTTGGAGGTGTACTCTTCCTCACACTCGACCACACGTCCGCCGACGCGACCCATCTTGTACTTGAGCAACATCTTGATGCGGAAGTATGAGCAAGTTGTTACAGCAGACGGATAGCCGTCGTCTTCGTCAGACGAAACCATGGAAGAGATCACAAGAGAGAATCCTCGTCGCGGGAGAACACGTACGATCCGGTCTTCGACAGCACGAGCCATGTTGGCACAGTTGCACTTCAAGTTCAAGATGTTGCTCAAGTACAAGATGGGTCGCGTCGGCGGACGTGTGGTCGAGTGTGAGGAAGAGTACACCTCCAAGACGTATTCCAGTGGTGGGATCAAACATGATCTGGGAAGAAGCAGCACGTACAAGTGTTCGTTCTGCCACGCCGTACGACCGAGACGCGAACGCGGCCAAGAACATCTTCCACAAGAACATGCAGATGCTAGGCTAGAAGTAGTCTTGCATTAATCAGTGATGCCTTCATCGAGGTCCTGTCAGCTCTACTGACGCTATAGATCCAAGAAACAACAGTAGCTAGACGTAGATGTAGCTACTCGATTTCATTAGGCGCACCACGCCGACAATCGCAGTCAGCGTCTCGATTTCGGTGTCATCCATGCATACCGCATACCGACAGTCACAGCCGACGTTACCGTGTGAGTCAGCGTCACCATTCAGCTGCACACTTATCACTCATAGTTGTACACTTTTCTGCTTTTGATTGTTCTCTGAGGACTCATCGCGCAGACCACATATTTCTAGTATCTATACGGTCTCTTTGGTCTGCCTTAGGCTCTCTAGTGTGGTTGCCACCTCATATACTACACTTCAATCTCTGAAGCAACTTGATCGAGCTCGATTCACTCGAAAACCGGCTCATCGCTCCACTCGCCTTCAGACCACCAAACTTCGGTGTCTGAGTTGGCGTCTGATGCAGCATACTGCCGCCACTCGGTGCCATCGTAGTCCTCCACCAGGCCGTATTCGTCGTAGCCGTCGCTTTCATCCACTAGACTGACGCTGCAAGCCATCTCCGATCCCTCCGAACCGCTTGACAAGCTCTCGCCATCCGAGTCGTGGATTACGTACCATTGTAACTGCTTCTGGACAAAGTCGACCTTACCCACACACTCGTCCAACATCTCGTCGACGATGCTGTCATAGGCGAATGGCTCTTGCCCAAAGTTCACATGTATGGTGTCGGACGAATCGAGGCCGACAGCAGGGTACCACTGCTCGTGCACGCACTCGACGTCGTTGCCACCATTCTCAATCAACTCACCGTTGTTGGTGAACATCACGAAGGAGCGACCGTCGCGCACGTTCCGACGCACACCACACCCGATCGTGTCGTTGGCGCCGAACGCTGGCCCGAACTGACGTCCTTTGTTTGAGTGGAACATCTGACCGTCATCACCATGGTAGCCGTAGGATCGGAAGTCCCAACCAGGTTGTCGGTCCACAAGGGGAAAAGCGAGGTCACGAGCCCAACCGACGTCACATCTTCACCGTGCACTCGTCTTGCTGAGGGCTTTATCCGCTTTGAAATGGAGATTTCGAAGTAACCGCTCGACACGACACCGACGTGGTACTCGAAGGCGTTTGATTGCGGATTCTTGCGCTTGAATACAGCTACGTGGAAGGTGGTGGGGAACGGAACGTTTGAGCGCACACAGCGGTCGTCGCCCAGAATGTCGCCATCAAAGCCAAATGTGGTCACCTCGGAGGGCTTCACGGGATGCATATGAAGAGATGCAACACTGAATGAATTTCACAACACCACAAACAGCCAGTTAGCAATTGGCTCATTGAGTTGACCCGCCCGGTTCAACATCCTCGTCGTACTTTTGCTCGAGCGCTAAACTGCCGCGGTATTGTTTGGTCTGCTGAATGTCTGCATAGGACGGGAGCGGAGTGATCGCGTGTGCAAGCAACTGGTACATGCGGCTCTCGCTAATGTTACTGTCAACATCACACAGTCCAGTCAGTTGTCTGAGTTGTCTGCAGGGTCAGTCAGTCGAGTCCACTACCAACGAATACTCACCTTGGGAATAGTTGGCGAAGCTGCTCGGAGACCACAAGCGGCACAGTGCCATTTCTGGCACCTGGCAATCGGAAGTTGAGCGTCTCCCAGCGATGGCAAAGAGTGCCTTCCACACGGGGAAGCGCGGCAGCACAACGCGCGCAGTGAACTTGAGGCGCACGTGAAGGCCTCGACGTCTCTCGGAGCGGCGAAGGCTAGCAGCTGGGCCACCAGCTCGTCGTCCAGTGCGTGGATCGGGGCCATGTTATCGGTCGGGGTGTTCTGTCTGTGAAGCAGGTTGCGAAATATTCTGCTGCACGTCCTGCGAAAGGTTGTTTGGCCTTTGCGACGAGCGACAGCGAGTGGCTGTTTCGAGCTGAAACCGACTGCTTCAGATTAACGGAACAGAAACACGCGCGGCGAAATTCCACTAGTTGAGGACAAAAGTGACGAATAACCTCACAGAACTGCCACCGGCTTGGAGCTGATACTATACGTGTGCGACACGTTCATGCCACATTTTCACAAGGCAAAAAAAAAACTAACGATAGACTGCTGCATTCGAAACGAGAGGGGCCTCATATTAAACTAACATAGTTCGCTGATCCTTCATTCATATTTTTCCGACTCGTACATGCAGAGATATCGCTGCCTAATGTGAATATCCAAATGTGGACTACCGACGCGACAGGTTCTGTGACAGGAGTGACGCCTAGATATATACATATAGAATGAGTCATTGCCAATGACTAAGGTGTACATTGTGTTCTGATGTAGTGGACGTCGTTTGCGGCGACGTAACTATAAGTCAAACACCACGCATTGCGCTATACGTGTATTAAAGCACTCCAGGAAGAATGGAAATGGTGGTAAGTAGTTTCCATCAGCGTCCACACACACAAATGCGGACTGTCGTAGTCAGAGATAGATAGTACTATGTGTTTTTAATAAATTGCTATCAGTAGTGGCCCTCTGCGCTAATGAAGTAGATAGTAGAATAGATTGCGCCTTCAACGTTACTACAGTAACTCTGACGGGGTCACACAAGCACCTTGCGCTTGAGGGTACTCTGAGTTTACAATATTTAAGTGAACAATAGTTCACCAAGTTCCCGGTCTGGAAGGGGACAGTTTACACTTATAGGGTAAGATTTAGACTGACGTATTTAATAGAATAAGGCAAATTAGAAAGCAACCTAATCTAGCTATATCAAATACTGGAGTGCAAATAAATGTCCCAGCCTGGATTGGTTGGCTCCGACAGCATTGTTACCATGCACCACAAGGAACCCCACACCTGGGTCCAAGCCTCGTGTGGTACACTGTAATGGGGCGCTGTTTACAACAGTCCCCAAACACGGCACACGCTTGTGCGGTAGAGGAAGCGTTCCTGACTTGGAGGGAGGAAGAGGCAACTTGAGGGCTTGAGGATAAAATTACAACTGAATTAAAATGAGCTTATGGTTCCTGAATCCTATGAATAAAACCACTAGGAGTCCTTGGGGTTAAATGTAATTTAACCTACATATACAATATAAATCCTTGGGTTGAATCAGGTTGAACTTGAAGATTCTCCTTCGAAGAATCTTCCTGCCGCGTGGCGTTCTTGTGATTGGTCACAAGAACTCAGGTGGTGCGCCAGCCTTGTTACCAGACAGTTTCCCAGGGAAGGAACCATCATCATGCACAAAGAAGTGCAGAGAACACTTAGCGTAATCACTGATTGCACCAAAGGTGAATGCGAGCAAATATGTATCCATGTTTGCGCCACCTTCACCTCCATGACGGAAGTATGTGTACCACACCAATCTGTGATCATATTGACCATGTAATGTACCAGAGGGCCCATTACACGAAGCTGCCAATACTGTTCATCGTCAAGGGATCACAGACAGGAATCATCGCCAAGATCGAAATGCCTTTGTATCTGTGATGGGGCCACACAGCACCTTGCACAGAGGAAGTGCTTAGAGTACACAAACTCCTAGTGAATGACAGTCCACTCGGTTCCCGGTCTTAAGGGAACGGTTACAGATTAAGTAGCAACACTAAGACTGGATATATTTATAGTCAAGGTTAGTTTGGCCTGCAATACAAACTTCCAGTTAACTATACTGAATCTAAATCAATGTAGAATGGTTGGTTCTAGAGGCCAGTAATGTGTGACACACCAGCTTGTGTGGTACACCAGTTTGTGTGACACATCATGGGTATATGTTGTATGACAATATGTAGTCTCTAACCAGGACCCATTGATCCGGAAGAGTGACATATATCACTCTTCATGTAACTGGCATTTGCCCCGTTACAGTATCTCAAAGGTAATCAATTATATTCTAATCTTTATTTGGCTTTAACCTAAAACCATTTTTAGTTAAGGCCACGGGTATGCAGTACAGGAAAATACCTGGATGGACACTACGGTGTGGAAGTGCTATCTCCGCGAGCTTTTGGCGTTTGAGATCGATGGTCCATCGGTGATACTGCTGGACAACCTTGATACGCACATTGTAGCAAGGCTACACAAATATGTATATGTATATGTATAGCTATCCGGCAGGGATTGCGGATAGGCTGTATACATATGAAGCAAACTGCCTGTGTGTGGACCACGCACATGAATACAATCATTTCGATCCGCCACTGATTGGTTATTAGTGGCGGGAGCTTACTATTGGTAGAAAGAGTTACCTTTCAACCAATGAGGCGCATGCATATAGGTGCAACACGTGAGGGCCAACCATAGCCCTCACCATGCAATTAGATATTCTTTTAGCTAGATCTGCTAAGAGGCCCGCCATGCGGCGGGCTGACATAAATACAGTTTTCAATTTACTACCAAATAGTGTCTTTGCTTTGTATTAGAAATACACGTTGTCGTGTATTTCTATAGTAAATCTAAATTAAGACGTACGCTTCCTCACACACGCATATAGTGTATGCTAGAAACAGAGTGGTTATTTACCCTGTTTCATCCTCCCTCTCCAAACAGATATATTCCCTCTTTAAACAAATGTCAGCGATTTCCACCCTCTTCAAACAAATAGTAACGAAACCTACCGATTCAACACCGGTAACCGAAGACCGAATAAAATACGGTATTTTTCAGTGTTTGGTGGTGGGGCCTTTAACAACTTTAACGAACATAAAATAAACAAGTATAAAGTCGGATTAATCACTTTGGGTTTTGTACTAAATAGTACTATTCAGGTGCTAGCGCCTGATACTATCAAATATATAAATAGTAGTTTCGAGGGTTGTAAAATGTATTATTACTAGAATAAAATTAATATAGCAGTGACTCATCAGTAGTACTCATTTGAACTATCTTGTAAACTACTGTCAATCCCTGGCCGTAGTACACGTACTATCGCTATTGCTGCTTTGCGAATCCTGACCTCACACTCGTTACTGATTAGCTATTTGTAAATACTAGCTGTTTGTTTGTTTTTGTGCAAGACTGTGATTGTTTAAATTTCTCTGTCACGGAATGCGTCCGTCACGGAACGTGTCCACTATGTACAACCTGGTGCGAAATTGTTGACTGCACGATATCCATTTAAGCCGACACGACCGGCTCCGCATTTGCTTGACAGCGTATTGTCGCCACGGCCGCAAGTGATGCAGCAGTATGGCTACATGCCATACTAGTGTGGTGCCATCGTCAAACTATGGGCGTACACGTCTGACTTTAGTGCAACATCTTGAAGAATGCAATCCCTGTGATATCGTCTTCGAACATCTGCTCCAACTTGACGTGTTGTGAAGACGTTGGGTGCAACCTCAACTTGATAATGCTATTGATAGACCTCTAGTCATTGCATAGCTGCCCCAATGCTTGTAAGTCTTCAGGTAAGTCTTCTGGTTGCGGAAGTCGCACACTTCTCCACGGGTTCGATACAGCTTCACTTGAGAAGTTGGTTATATCAAACCAGGACGTGAGTAGTTGCTCCACCAGACGATGTGACTCGGGGCGCTGGGGCTTAGGTAGACTAGGCCCTTCTCTAGCGTGAGGTGTATGACGAGGTTTCATGATTGGCCGCAATGAAGAATCTGGAGGCATCCACAGACCTTGAGCGTGCTGGCGATTAAACCACTCTTCCGGATGCACAAGCACTCGTCCGTCAGGGGTTATCTTGCGTTTCTTGGAGGTTGTCCCTGTAGGTGTTGCTGGTGGACATGACCTCTTGATAGGATGGTCGTCAGGGGACGACGTCGCGGGCTTGAATCGGGTATCATCATCTTGGCAAAATGGAAAATGTCTTTGACGACCTTGGGCTAATGGCCTCGAAAGCATCGCTGTTGAGGGCAGGTGGCAGTGAAGGCCGGTCACCAGCGCCAGAGCAGTCCTAGAAAGCTGCAGATGCTAGTATCACCGGTCGGTCAACCAAAAGTCTTATGTAGATACCACAGTGCGTCAATCTCGCCAGTTCTTTCAGCATGTCCGCAGTTGATGGTGTCTTTCACGGCCGTGTCTTAGTGGTGCTGCTAAGAGCAAAAGGCAGAGATCCAGAGCCCTGGTTGTCGGCGCCAGTGAGCGCTGGTGTAGAACGCATTAAGTGATGGTCCCAGGTATCCGAGGGCGCTAAAACATTCGATAGACCGCTAATGGCATTGCTCAGGGAGACACACGACCTTCTACATCCAGTAATCGGTTTGATCGATGCAGCATACCGGAGAATGAACAGCAGGAATATAAGCTGAACTCTTGATTTTCTTCATCGAAAGAGAGTAGTGTTGGGAATTTATTGGTTGGGAATCCATATCTCAGAAGAATTTCACTTCGTCCTCCTTTAGGCGCGCAGTACTATTGCTTTCCGGTGACGGCAATGTCACTTGCTGCGGTTTTGTCGGACGTAGTGTGAATCGGTTGGAAGCACTGGGGTATCAATTCGATTTGACGGAAACAGCTTGAAGGAAGCGGGTTACTCCACTGGTAGCAATCTTTGCGGCGGTTTTGGACACAAGCGAGATCTAAAGAATTTCGTCATCCCACCTGAAGCTGTGTGGCCGAAGGAGATGGGGGTTGAGCTAGGCAACATTGTAGCTCATAATTCTCGACACTTAACTCGCGACTGATTGTAGACGAAGAAATTTAGTATTAGTAATTTAGCATTAAATCTAGATCGTCA